>VYZS01014318.1:0-14733 GCA_013400695.1 Neodrepanis coruscans | reverse complement strand
TTTTTTTTTTTTTTTTGTTCCATCATGAACAAATCAAGACTATGACCATTAGTCTGATCACAGACATTGAAATTACAGCAATCAGGTCTTGTCACTGTACCCATGGATGGTGATATCTTTTGTCTCCATCATCTATTCTAGTTCTTTCTCTTTATTTTCCTTATATATTTTCTTAATGTTATTTTCATACTTTTATAGAAAAAATACCACGAACAAAAACATAACAAGATGGCCACATACTCCCTTTTGTGTGCAATTAACTTGTTTTAAAATAAATCCTCCTATGCTGGTCATTCAGTGTCATTTCACTCCAATCCACCTCAAGAGATTTAACTAGGACTTCAGTTACCCTGCCTTTGAGGTGGATTGTAACAGTTCTGTCCTCTCTTCTTCAGAGCTGTTCCACAGTCCTTACAGTAAGTAGGACCAAAAGAATCTCTTTAGTTCCTCAGCTACTGCCAAACTCCTCATTCCTGGACTTATTTTGACCATATCCTCAGGCTTTCCAGAATTACAACAGCTCCCCATCTGCCTTTTTGAATTGCAAGAAAGGTATCATGCTGTTTTGACGGAAAAATAGTTACCATTTCCAGGTAGAAGGTGGCTTGAAGACAACTAGGCCATCCAGATAGCCCATTTTGTGGGAAGGGGGAGCACAGTGGGATACCTGTTGCTAATGGAATACAAACATCATGATGGCAAACCTGCCCTATCCCCATTGCAAAATGGAAATGAAATTGGAAATGATGCTGTAAAGGATCATTGCTTTTTCCTCATTTCAGCTCCCAGAGATATGTGTGCTGTAGCTTACAGTGATCTGTCAATTTTGAAATTGGGCTGGAGTTTAATCCCAACTGATTAGATATTTTTATCCTATGCTTTGTATTATCCTATATTTTGTATTTATTAGATGTTTTTTGTCATATGCACATTCTAGATGTTTCTTTAAAAATCATTAAAGGCTCCTTGAAAACAGAAGAAAACAAAACTAAAAAGAATTATAAATCCTGGCAATTCTCTCAGTAAAAAATTCCTTCTAGATGTTACAATTTTTTCGGCTTTGTGTAGCCATGAAAAAAATTATTCAGATTGAGGTTTAAAGTTTAGTATCTATATCCAGAGACGAAAACAAGATGGCTTTTGAGACTTCAAAGTTCATTTCTGCATCTGCCCATTAAGAATAAAACAAAGTCAGAAATACATCTTTTATTTAGATACATATATGACCTGGATTTCATAACAATTTTACCAGCAACAGTAAGTTCAGAAATAAGGGTAAAAATAAAATTGTGCACTAAATTTATTTCCACTGTCAAAGACTAAAGAACAATGAATTTCCATTTTAGCTGCAGCATGTCATGGAAGAGATTACATTAAAATAAGGGGTGTTTTATTAAATCTACATATATGCAAGTTACTAGACAGGTGGAGAGGATAACCAAATAAAAGAAGGAGAATACAAGATAGAAATTTTGTTCCCGTTGAAACAGAGATAATTTCTTTTTTATAATAAATCCATATTTTAACTATGAAAACCTTACAAAGTTCAACAGTACAGAGCTATATAGCTGACCAAAACACAAAATTAGTTTCAGACATATTACCAGGATGTTTTAGTTTTCTTTTCTTTTTCCTACTTTTCATCAACAAAACGTTGGAGGGTTTTTTTGTTTGTTTGTTCGTTGGTTTTTGTTTTTGGGGTTTTTTTATGGTTCCCCAATCAGAGATCATCCTCAGGTTTATCACTTGAAATTCATCAGCTCATTAAGACTCTTGATCTTCTGGTCTTGCAGTATGATGTAATGCACCCAATGAATCTTGTTTTAGTTTTCTTACATCCACTTCTAATGAACTCTTATATTTAAAGGGACACCATCAAGGCGTGCCAGACAGTAAGTGCCCTAATCAAATTTACAGTGAGATTATGGTAGTACCAATTTCCAAGCACTGAGCTTGAGATCAAAGCTTTAGCCGTGAACTCTGGTTATGTGCTGCCTGCAGGTACTCAAGAGGGGATAAATTTAATGTACCTAAATCCTCTCCATATCACTGCAACATCTAATAAAACCTGTCCTGTTCCAGAAAACACCTTTAAGGAAAAAAAAATCATAGTCAACGTACTTCTATCCTAACTGGTTTAACCCTTGGGACATTTAATAATCTGGTCATGTATTGCCTTGAGAAATAATCATTTCTTCAGTATTTTGTCCAAGTCTCTAGAGGATGACTGTCACAGGGATCAGCTGGTAAGCAACAGGAAAAGCTGTTCTCTGTGACAAGGGGCATCCTTCCTTCCCATCCATAACTCCTCATCTCACTTGAGTCTGCATTTTGATGACCTGGTTCCATTTCCCACCAAATTACTTCACTGTGTCCAGAGAACTGTTGAACACAAAGAGCCCTCTACCTGGATGGAATGATTCTACAGGAATGAGTATATGAAAAAAAAAAACCAAACAACGACTATTGTCTGCTTATTCCTTAGTAGGTACTAATTTTATACCCTTGGGGTAGGAAGCAATACAGTAAGGTAGAAGTAGTTACAGAGGAATCAAATCTATCAGTATTGGAAGGTGATTGGGATAGTTCAAGGTGGAGAAGTTTAAAGTCTAAAGAATATATCTATGCACCAGTATATGCTGGGGGTCACTGTGGTGTCCTGCCCTGAAGGGGAAGGGAACACAAAAGCTTCATATATGACCATGATTGAAAAGGAATGACAAAAGTAGGAGGGTCCACAAAAGCTTACAAAATTTTATTAGTAGATTATACATATGGCGTGGAAGTTAGTCCATGGTCTTCTAGTATAAACACATGAGGGTAGATTTTGAATAAAGGATCCAGTGAAAGAGAATATAAAGAGAGGGATTAAAGGGAGAGATTGGAGAGAGGGAGAGAGAGAGAAAGAAAGGAATAAAGAAAGATCAACAGTCCCAGTTCCCCAGCTCCAGCACTGATCCAGCTGGTGGGATACCCAGGGTTTTGGGGTTGCCACTTGACCTTTGTGGGGGCACCCACCCTGGAGATCAGTCCACTCTCGATCAGACAGAGGTTGAACTCAATCTTGGAGGTCTCTTACAACCTTAACAATTCTATGCTTCTATGACCTTTGTTTGACAGTCCACTCCCACTTCTCAACTTCCTTCCTGTGCTTATGCTGTACTATATTGTGCTTATCTCCAGGAGCCAGAGCAAGGTTGTTCTTCCCAGAAAAGTTCTGCCCTACCTCCATATTGCCCCTTCTCCAGACATATCCTGTTCTTCCTCACTTGTTTACACAGTGTAGTATTTTGAGCAGCCCTTGATTGTCTCCACGTATATCTCTCTATCATTATTGGACACATACACGAGTTTCTTATCTTTTGGGCTTCCACAGTCACCCAGATGAAAACAGCTTGGCAGAAAAAGATCTGAGAGTTGAACATGAGCCAGCAGTGAGACCTTACTGCAAAGGATAATGTATCCTGGGCTTCATTTAGAAGCTATTCATAGCTTGAGGAAGATGATTCCTTTCTTCCCAGCACTGGTGAGACCTCACCCAGAGTGTTGCATCCAGTTCTGGGCTCCCCAGCACAAGAGAGACATGGACATAGTGGAGAGAAGTCAGCAAAGGAAGACAAAAATGATTAAGGGTCTGGGTTATCTGTCCTGTGAGGAAAGGCTGAGGGAGTTAGGACTGCCTTCTCAACAAATTGCTCTTCTTTGGCTTACATAGAGCAGAGGATATGAGCAGCTTCCCTGGCCCATCCTACCAACTGTTTTGCATATAAGTTAAAAACCAAGGTCAGTCAGCACCAGATCATTTGCATATCATATTTTCTTCTCAGTTTTGAGATAAGTAGTCTTTAGACTGTTTAGTAGTAAAGAACAATGTAGCAAGAACAATATAATCTTTTCTTTTAAAATAGCTAAAAAGTTCAGAATCAGAATAAAAATAAAAAATAAATTAAAAATAAACAAAAAAAGTTGAGAAAGAATTATAGAATTGATTAGTTTGAAAGAAACCTCCTAGAACAGCAAAACAAATATACAAAATAACAGCAGGAGAAAAATAATAAAAAAACAACAAAAAACCCCACAAAAACAGAAGTGGGAAAATTTTAATAAAAGTTTTACAGGCTGTAGCAAAATAGAGCTTTGCAACTTTTTTCTTCAAAATAACATTATGTCTTTTAGAAATTATTTATTTTAGAAGAAACCAGTTTAAACAAAAAGGTTAAAAAACCTCAAAATGACAGGAGATCCTTTTGCTTCTGGTAAAGTCGATGCCAAACAAGATAAAAATTTCATTTGTATTTTGCCCTCAAAACAGTGCCTATCTCGCTCTGAGTCCTCTTTTTTTTTTTTTTTAATTGACATCTCTGTTCCTCCAAAAATTAAAAAAAAAAATCATCACACAGTTTTCCCAACTGTAATGTCAACCTAAGTCAGTGACCAGAAAATCAAGGATATACATTTTTACCTTTCTAGCCTGATTCAAAATGATGTTAAAATTTTTCTACAAAAAAAATTTAAATACTTTCTTTTTCCCCTTTCTCTTATTTTATTTTCTCTCATCCTCTTTAGTTGTTGTCTTTATAAGGCTGCACACATAATTATTTCTATCTGGACTGAACCTTTAACTCCTATTTAGGAAAGAGAGCATAAGTTTTCTGAAACTGGGAAAGGAAGGAAAAATTAAAATATAAATCTGTATTTTAATCTGATGAAAAGTCATACCTCCTATTTCCATAAGAAATACAGTGCAGTATCTACCACAAAAAAAAAAAAACACACTTCTATTCCATAAATAATTCTAAGCTCCTATATGACCTTTGCAAGTCCCCTCAATTTTATGCAAAGGTGACCAGGAATGCAATGATACATAATATTCTAAAATAGCTAAGGGTGAATATAGTTTTTATAGGTGTTGTTAAAATAATAAAAAATTTGACTTAAATGATAAAGTTCTGTAAGTAAGGTACAGGATACTTTTATAAATTGAACTACGCTCTTGAATTTTTTTCTATAAGAGATATATCATGCAGAGGCTGTAGATTTTTCTGGAAGGTGTCAAGTTGTTTATCCCTGTTACTCCTTGTCTTTTAATCTGGTGTCAGCAAATTATGGTTCAAATTTATCAATAAGATAACTCCGGTAAGGGAATGAAAAGTAAAATAAAACAAAGCAAAAAAAAAAAAAACCAACAAAAAACCTAACCAAATAAAAGCAAACGCTTTTTGAGTAGGGTAGAAGTGTTACACTGCTCTTAAATCCAAGTGAATACTGATAGAGATTGAGCAAATTTTGACCTTACCTTTCTAATGAACAGAGCAGCTTCAACTCTTCAGAAAAAAATGGGGATAAATTACAGCCCTGATTAATTTCACTTAATTTCAGGGTGTTGTGGTTTATCCCCAGCTCATCATTTTTACAGTGATGGTGGTAATAAAATAAAAAAAGCCAACAATGTGTTTAATAATTTTTTTCTCCAATCTGTGAATTTACGTGATGAAGTTTTAATTCGTTAGCTAGTTTCTAAAGCTGTCTGAAATAGTGCTTTTATCCTTCATTAGGAATTCTGTTAATGATGGCATGCTTGTTAGAGAGGGCCAAGGTCAGGAATGCCAGTCCCCCATTACAAATTAGGCTCAGCAATGATTTTGGTGCTGCTATTGATTTAACTTGTTGAGGTATGACCTGTCCCACTAAAATATTGTTAATAATTCCATGCATCTCCAAGTACTGACAGTAGCAGCAGTTCATCTAATATTTGTCTGCACAGTGGGTGTTTATTTGGTTTGACCATTCTCAGTTCATTTCATCAGGTTAGTCATCTAATAATTGAACCTCACAGCTGCCAGAGTAACAAATATCCTTTTTTTTTTTTTTAATTGCTGCTGTTGCTCCAAATTAAATGATTATAAAAGTTTTAAGGCCCCAGAGGAATATTTTTTGTGGCTGTCATTAAGTTGTCTCTTTCTTCTTTAAGGCTTATTTGTAAAGCAGTGAAAGTCAACAATCACCTTCATTTGAGCAAGCAAAGGGGAAACACAGAACAGTTCTTCATCCACAACAGGTGATGAATTTGCATAGGAAAAGAGCTGGACTGGAAAAGTTGCTTGGGGCTTGGAGCAACCTGGTCTAGTGGAAGGTGTCTCTGACCATGCCTGGAGAGTTGGAACTAGATGATCTTGAAGGTCCCTTCCAATTTGAATCATTATTTTATTTTATTTTATTTTATTTTATTTTATTTTATTTTATTTTATTTTATTTTATTTTATTTTATTTATTTTATTTTATGATTTTATGAAGTCTCCAACTAGCAGATACAGGTAGGCACAGAATAAAAAGTTGTGAGATAGCTACCATAGGTTAGATGATACATCTGGAGATTACATAGTCCCACCTCCATATACAAAGCAAAGTCAGATAGAGCAGGTTGCTCAAGTCAATGGCAATCATGTTTTAAATATTTTTAATGGTAGAGATAACGAAATCCCTCTGAATAAACTTTTCCAGTGCTGTGCACCATCACAGTAAAAATATTTTTTTCTTATATTGAAGTGTCATTTCCTGTGTCAGTTTGTGTCTCTGGTAACATGGAATCACATAAACACATTAACAATATCTAAATTATATGTGGATGTCCAGAGAACCCTCTGAGTGTATTCATGGGATGTAGATGAACTTAAAAACACAGATAAACCTCTTTTCCCTTTTTTTTCAAATACAGTCAAGTCCCTGCCCTTTTCCTGGAACAGTTTTAATTACTTATATACATTTATTTAGAATACCATCAACAGGAGAAACTGAACAAGTCAGCAGCATGTAATCCACTGCTTAGTGAACGCAAACTGCAGTGGGTGATTTTTTTTTCAGGCATTGTTCTCACTTGCAGTGCGAGTGCTGTGACTAAGGCAGCAGATAGAACTGTGAGATTTTTTTCCCTCACACCAGTGAATCAAACCATAGATATTATTTTCCCTCTACAGAATTCATGAGTTCCACAAGACCAAAATGTCTTTCCAATGAATATCTTATTTTTATTGTGTTTTTTTTTTTTAATTTAGTTCTACCACTGAGACAGAACTGTTTGCTTTCTCTTCACTTTTTTTAACATCACATTTGCTTTTGTTTAGACATGAAATACAACTCCTCCTATCTGGTAGGTTTTTTTTTTTATTTTGGATTTAAACATTCAGCCCTACTTTTTACCTCCATCTATTTGTTTTTGGTCAGCTGTTACAAATTCACCTTTGTAAACACAGACTGAGGCAATAGCCTTCTCTTCCCTTTCTTTCTTTCTACAGAGTGAACATTTCGAACATTCATACCAACTGTCACTGTTGAATAAATCAAATTATGCCTGTAATCACAGACTTGTTAAGGTTGGAAAAGGCCTCAATGATCAAGTCTAACCTTCAACCAATCACTACCATCCCCACTAAACCAACCACCACCATGCCGAAATCCATCTCATTAGAAAATGCAAGTGTTGATTCTGGAGTGGATGAGTTTGTTACAGCTGTGCCGCAGCTGTTTCAGCTGACTTTTAACTTTTCAATATTTGCCTCAAAACTTCCTGTCTTAATGTTTTATTTTAAAATATATTTATAACCTCATCAATTATGGTGGTGTTTGTGTTTTTTTTTGTTTATACAGTCCTCTAGTAACATAAAGAATAAGTGTTCTTTAGAATATGAGAATGCAATATGAGAATGCAAAACACTTTTGTCACCAGTTCTTACTGAAGCAAACGCTTGTTTTAACTGATATTTTCTTAAAATTGAGCATTTAGTTTAACTGGAACATCTTGTAAATATTCATGAATCACAGCAAATTAAAATGTTTAACAAAGTCTGTGGAAATCAGAATATACTGTTTACTTTATTTGTAAAAATAAAGCTTGATCTATGTGTTTTAAATTGTTCTTTGATTTTGTAATTAGCAAATACAGCAAAACTGCTATAGCTGTAAGTGAGCAAGTTATTAATGAGCTGAGGTGGACATGTAATGCTGACTGTATTCACCATTATTTGGTATAAAGAAAGAAACATGATACGTGTTACCTACACTCAAACACAGGGTTTTAGCAAGAAATCTCAGCAAGGTAATATCTAATTTTTGTTGGTTTGATTCCAGAAAATAATAACTGAAACCCAGAAACTTTTTTTTAAATCACATTTAAAACAGCTCATAAATGGTCTGTTTTAAAGTCAGTTTGAAAGAGAAATTCATTTGATGTGAAAGAGGACAGAAATATTGTGATCAGTTAACAAATACAGTGTTTTTTTGATTTCTTGAAACTACTTTGAAGTATTTAAAGAATATAAACTGATCTCTCATTTCTGGATTAAGTAGTATAATAATTGCTATGATGTAGTTAATTTAAGCAGCTTGTTAATGATTGTGTTTATTACAAGTCTTGGGAAACTGTAATTAAATTTGAACCCATTTGAACTTGGCACAGTTTACACTTAACGTTTTAGCATAAAACACTTTACATGTTAGCATGAGAGATTCATCTTGGATCATGTGTACCAGATGGAACTGTTTTAGATTTCAGTCTGGAATCAAGTCTCCAATCAGACAAAGCATCTGTAAACTCGTTCAGGGTTCTTAGTGACTTTAGGCTCAGCAAACTTGAGGTGAGTTTAGCTCATATTCCAAATAACTTAGGTAGAATTCTTTCAACAAATTTTGCATTTTCTGGCTCTTAACTGTTCAACAAGTACTAGTCTAAATAAAAATGGTACCCGTCAGCTCTTCAATATGTGTAATGTCACTGAGAAACCACCATATTGAACACATTCTTCTGATGAGTTCAGAAAGCTCATGTGGTTCTAGGATGCTTCTCTGAGGGATCCTCAACTCCCAGACCTTCAACAGGGGAGCAGAACAGAAGGCAACAGCTTGACATGATAGTAGGTGTCGTGGTTTTACCACTAGGAAGCGTGGTACTGACAAGAGAGGTCTGAGAGAAGCCACACACATCCCAAAAAAAACCCTAAACAAATAACAAGGTTTATTTCACACACACAGAAAACCGACAATAAAGCACAAAAGACAGACAAATTAAGCTCTCCCAGACCCCGTGTCTGGATGGGAAAAGCTCTAGGGTAGCGCCGGGTTTTCTGTCGGGGCTCCAGAAGAGGCACCAGGATAATTAGAGAAGGACCGTGACCTCAGCTCTTCCGGGTCCCGGGGCTGATTAGGAGAACTCTAAGGTAGCGCTAGGTTTCTGCCGGGCTCTGAAAAGGCACGGGGACAATTAAAAAAACCACGAACCCCCACCCCCTTTTCCTGGGAAGGAATACCACTGCTGATGGAAAGATGTGGTCCTCAATCCGCGCTGCTGTCGCTGAAGTTGCCTATCAGCCTGCATGCAGGGGGCAAACTCAGCGCGGAGACGAGCAGAGATGTCACCCCTGCTAGCTCCGGTGAAGAAAGAGACCAAATGGCCACCTCCCTCTCCTTTTATAGGGGGCCCATCTTAGCTCATGCACAGACAGCTCCCAGGGGACCTGCCCTCTCTGATGGGATGGTCAGCGCCCGGGACCCTCCCCCAGTAAGGCCTCGTGCACACACACAGAGCACCGAGCTGGGCCAGAAGCGACGCCGGCCCCGGGTGGGCAAATCCGGCCAGGAGGCGCTCTTGGTACCAGCCACCGCTGGGCACAGGCCCCCTGCGGCCCCGCCTGGCGCCCCGGGGGATCCTGGTACTTCCCCCGGGCCACCCTGACCTGTGCCGACCTGGCTGCTCACCACAGTGGCTCCCCCGTCACGAGGGGCTACTACCGGCTCCATTCAATTTCATGTGCACAGGAGACCCACCGCGTATGCCCCGAGCCGGGCCTGGGCTGGCGGCGCACGGGAGCACCAGTAGCCTCCAGGGCCACGGAGCCGTGCCCGCAAAACGGCCAGGGGAGGCACCGCACCCCTGCAGGCAAACCGGGCTGCAGCAGCCGCTCCCACCGGCCCAGGAGGAGCCACACCCGCACCAACGCCGTGGGTGGGGGTGGGGAATGCAGCTGTGCCGGGGACTGGCCCTGTCCTCGCCCATCCCCACCCCCCCCCGCCCGCTGGGGAGGGGGGTGGGAAAACGGTTTTAGCTTTAACCCACAATACTAGGAAATACTAATTTACCAAGAAGGGCATAATCTCTGGCCTTTTTGTTTCTCTAAACTCCAATAATTTTCATGCAGTTCCACGTTTCCTTGGCATTTGGTATTTAGGCCTGTGAAAGAATTAAGAACCATTATTTTCATAGTCTTTCAATACCAGATAGGTCCATTGTTTTAAAACATACTGGGCCATAAGTATGAACTGATGATTATGACCTGTCCCTAACACAAAATCACACACGTTTTCTACCATCAATATAAAATAGGATTCCCCAGTGTAAGACTGGTCTCTTGCACTGACGTGTCCAGAAAGGTAGGTGTTTTCCAGAACGAAAAATTAACTAGCAATTCAAATATTACTAACTTCCTTTAAAATCATTATCTTGTTTCAGCAATACTAAATTTCTTTTTTTTTAAGGTTTACACTGATTACCTTTAGACCAGAGTTATGAAAGATCTGTTTTCTGTCACTATAACTGCCTACTTTCTCTCTCTTTTAATTTCACATTCTAACTTAATTTAGTGTTAAGAATATTAGATTAAGCTCTAGGGTACTGAGTAGATCGTGTGCTAGGACAGACGGATGGGCAGTTTACGACAGCTAAGGCTCTGCTATCAATAGGTTTGTAAGTAGCAGAATAAGTCTATCTCTTTTTCATCTATATCCAGTTGTTTTCATTTCACATAAGTGACATAAAAATAAGCTAACCTCTGTATAAACCCAACTCGAAAGATGGCTGTATTGTTGATATGAAAGATATGTTTACCTTCATAGACAGCTTAGCACACAATTCTCATACTCCAGATTGCAGAAATATTAGTGTCATCTAGGCCCACATTTTGGTGCGAATCATTCAATTCCATCTAAAAAAACCCTTGTTTCGTGTAAATAGTTTGCTTCAGAGGTCTGTCTCAATAAATGGTAGATAAAAGGTTGTTTTGACTCCCTTTGTCCTCAGCAATCCTCTGTGCTATTGCAGCAGCATTTATATCCGCAAGTATGTTCCCATATTTTCTTCCTTTACCCACAGCATACAACTCATATCTTCAGGTTTTTCATATAAAACACCAATAATTTACAAGGCTACAACATAACTCTTTCATTACTGCTGTACTTAGAAGCAAAATAATGTAAAATGCCACACACACACACACACACACATTAGCACACATAAAGCACTGCCTGGAGTACAGAGGAGACCCAAGTCCAGGTGCTCCTCAATGTGTGAACGGACACCTTCAGAGAAGTCTAGCACTGAGAAATGGAGACAAAACTACCCTGTGCTTCTCGGTTTTGAAATCAGGAAGTAGTGACTGAAGGCATTGCAATTAACAATAGAGAGTAAATCACACACAGCTATTTGAAAATTTGTCACTTTTAATGTGAAAGAGTGAGCATCCTCCAACTGATCACGCTGGCAAATTTTACCCTGCAGCACCACTCCAAATCTGCTTCAGATCAGGGAACTCTTCTCTGAAGTCAAAAAACTGTGGTGCAGAACGTCAGTGGCAACAAAATCAAGCCAATTCAGTGATTTACTGTGCAAGAGGCTTGAAGATTTGACACAGGATACTTGTCCTGGAAGCAGCAGAGTGCTTGAGGAGGGCTGAGGGGAGGAATATAAAAATCACAGAATCCTGGAAATATGCTGATTTCGAAGCGATCCACAAGGAGCAAGTCCAGCTACTGGTCCTGTACAAGTCCATCCATCAGAATCATACCATATGCCGGAAACCATTGTCCAAACACTTCTTGAATTCTGACAGGCTTGTTGCTGTGACCACTTCCCTAGAGAGCCTGTTCCGGTGCCCAACCATGCTCTGGGTGAAGAACCTTTACCTAATATCCTACCTAAACCTCTTCTGACACAATTTTTTTACTTTTCCCCTGGGTCCTACTATTGATCACCACAGAAAAGAGATCAGTCCCTGCTCCTCCACTTTCCCTCATGAGGAATTTGTAGCCTGCAATGAGATCTCCTCTCTGTCTCCTCTTCTCCAGGCTGAACACACCAAATAACCTCAGTCACTGGTTGTTTGACTTCCTCTTACTTAGAGCTGCTGCAGCTGTTAGAGAGTTGCTAACTCCATGAGAACATGAATAACTATTTCCTCATTCCATTATGAGATGTTTGTTGTTTTCTCTAATTTTCTTCTAGGTCGCAGCTACTCGTGTTATAAACTATTACAGAAACTAAGATCATGGATAGAGGAATAAATATGAGAAGTCAGCACAATCTCAAGGCTGAGAAGATAATCACAAAAACAGTGTTATAAAAACCACAAATGGCTACTGGCATTTGACTCACCTCAGTGTTCAGCTCTGACTTGTGGTTTTTGAAATTTTTATCCTAAGCGTGGCCTCATGTAAATTAGGAAGTTGCTCGATGCTTCAAGTCATTTGCTTTCAGATGAAATTCTGCAGGTTGATTGTTATGAAGAATGGATTAATTGTACTTTCCAGTTGATATTAAAGACACATCTGTATTCAAGATAGGGTTTACTTTAATTACTATTGTGCTACTGGAAGTAGAAGGCAGGAATCAGGCATCTTCCTTTCTCTCCTTGTCGTACATTGCTGTTCTTTATGCCCAGTTTTCTTTTCTGGAGATCTCCATCTCATTAGAAATCTAGCATGAGAAATCTGATGCTGACAATGCAATGCTGTTACTTTTTTCCAGCTCACTGAATGACCAGAGTTAAAAATGAAAGGTAATCATCAGGGAAAATTTGGTCACCAGTCACTCATTCCTGTCTCCTCTGCTGACACAGAAAATACATAATTTATACTGACAGGTTGTCTTCATGCAGCTTTTTCAGTCACCAGGAAATTAGGTCAATATGTTTTCATTTTCTCTGACTTGACTGCATTTATTTATTTATTTGCTTTTAGTGTGAGACAGACATTTTTATTTGGATAATTTCTGGCAGTTATATTAACACTCTGTTACAGCTAATGGCTGAACAATTATTTTTTGCTGGAATACAATTTGAAAGGTTAACCTTAATACTTCTTTTAAACGTTTTAAATTGCTTTCGATTGCAGGAGTGTTTAAGATACAGTAGCAGTTTAGAAAAGAAAATAAATTAATAAATTAGTTACAATTTCATCAGCTCTATAGGGAAAGTGAAAATTAAACTCCAACAATGTGAAAATTAATGTAGGCACATGGTATTATCACTCTTTGGTTAGTGCCTCAGAAAACCTTAGACCCTTTCATAGTATTCTTGTATTTTTATGTATTCCTGTTTATTCTACACAGAATTGTTGGTTTCTAAACAATATGAAAAAAGTGTGTCCTGTCAACTAGTATAGATAGATTTTTCCTTAAGTTTATTTTAATACGTATTCACCAATGAAAGAGTCTGAATCTGTAGTCACATCTTTCTTAACTTAGGATCTTCCTTATCAAAAGAATCAATAATTTTCTCAATTGTGTTCACTGGGGAAAATCCCAGCAATAAACATGTATTTATATATATATATATAACATATATAAATCTTCATAAAATTGTGACTATAGGATTAAATAAGAGTTACATAACGCAAAGGAACAAGGAGATCATTTACTTGATTTTTAATTACTGTAGAATTTAGTGCTACACACTAAAAGTAGTTCTTAAATCCTTCCAGTACTGAAAATCTTGACCTTTTTTTTGTTTTTCTTTTTTTAGGAGAAATAGTACGTTCTAAAGTTTCAGCAAATTAAGTATCCTGGATTTTTCTTTACTGTTCCTGTGGTTTAAAATCCCTATATTTCTTGAGAGTAAATTGAACTGTCTTAAAACAGCAACCAGTAAGCTCTAATGACACAGCAGTGTAGACTTTTATTCTTTCTCAGTGACTATTTTCAGGCCACTGTTGACATTTAGTTGTGCAATTGCCAAATGGTGTATATGAACAATATCAGAAATGTTCACAAAGTGTTTCTCTTTGGTGACGTGCTTCTCTGTTTACAGTCTATTATGTTTTCTTTTCTGTTACATGCTTGTTTGCCTAGATCTTCTTAGCATTTCAATGAGTAAGGCTAAACGATGAATAAACAACACTTGAAACAAAATCTCACTTTACCAGATGATAATTCTTGGCAATGTGTTGGATTTTTTCTCCTAATAACCAAATACTTAAGTATATTTAGGCTTTTTATTTAAATTTTAAGATTTCAGTAATGAACATTAAAGAACAATGCTATGTTTAAGTCAATGATC
Source organism: Neodrepanis coruscans (assembly GCA_013400695.1). Classification (NCBI taxonomy): domain Eukaryota; kingdom Metazoa; phylum Chordata; class Aves; order Passeriformes; family Philepittidae; genus Neodrepanis; species Neodrepanis coruscans. The sequence goes on along the minus strand of VYZS01014318.1, from coordinate 418 downwards.
CCATTCCTGTAATATTATAGACAGAATATATTTTAATTGGTAAGTAATTATCTAATTATAATGAATACTATATAGCACATATCATATAATAAACACTATATAATATATAGTATACAGTCAATATAGTAATGCTAATGATAATGCTAATAATAATAAAAATGTGGAAACCCAACTTGAGTATGAATCAATGGAGCTAAATGCTCCTAAAAACACCAGGAAGCAAATCTATTAAAAAAAACCAAAACATATAAAGAGCAAATTAATAACCTCAGTCAAGTAGTAGCTATTTATGTTTTGAAGAGTAGTGCAACCCTGAATTTTTAGCAGGCTGAGATTATTATGGTGTGAATCTTGGGGATGATCCTGGGCAGAGCTAACAGTTGGACTCATTGATATTTGTGGGTCACTTCCAACTCAG
>VYZS01014311.1:1663-18344 GCA_013400695.1 Neodrepanis coruscans | reverse complement strand
TCCCTAATAACATTAACATGTGAAAAGAACTTGTCAACTACTAAGTAATGCCAGTTCTGCCCCCATGACTGCAAATAATTCCTCTCTCCACCTCTGCTTTTCCAAGGATCCCTCAGCTGGGGCTGTGCTCACTGACCTCTTTGAGAAAGTGGAAATCTGGAAGAGTGGAGTTCGAGTTACCTCTCATTACCAAGCTGGCAGCAGAAATTGGCACTATCTAGACCCTGCTGTTGGAAAAAGCCTGAAGAATCAGCACAGTCCTTTGTGCTCAATTGGTGCTAGTTTAGGTCACAGGTGTGTGTAAGTTGTATCCAAAGGGAAAAAAACAAATCAATAAACAAGATTTCAGCATGAAGGAGTGTGGAAGAAGTGTCCTTCAATGGGCCCTTAGATTTCAGAAGTTTTGAGTGGGAACTTCATTTAGAGCTTGCAAAGAATCCAGTCTTAGTACAACAATCTTGGCTTTTGTCTCTTTTAGATAAATTTGATGATGGGTTTCTGTGAAAACCAGACGTAGCTTCTGCATTGAAGCATGCATTTGCAAAGTTCAACACAAGCACTATCTAGATGCTCCTAATTTTTTTGTGAAAACTGAAGAAAGATGAGAGAACTATTAGGGGATAGTAGATGAGCTTTGCAATTGAAAGGCAAAGGAAGTTTGACTTGATTTTTCAGGCTTCAGTCAAGCTGCTGTTTCTTTTCTCAATACTTTCTTACTTTGAGCTTTTCCAGAGTTACTGTTTAATTGTTGCACAGAAAATGGAGTGGTAAGTGAAAATTTTAGAAGTATCTTTGTCTGTAGCCCAGTGGTAAGCCCCTTGAGTCCCTGTTGGAAAGAATGTGTGAAAGCTTCAGGCAGTGATAACTTTCTGCATGCCTAGTATCTGTTTATATGGAGTTTGACCCCAAAAAAAGAAGAGCTAGAACCCTTTCTGGAAAGCTGAAGTTATCTATGCACTAATAGTTTGCTGAATACTCATGGAACTTTCTTTTAACCCATAAAGCAAATCTTCTGATACTAATTTCATTGAGAATTAGAAACCTGAAAAGAACAGTATGTTCTTAAACAGTATTCTTGGATGACACTTAAATTTAAAATAACGTTATCTTGTAAATGGTTAAGACTTAAAGAAAAAACCAATTGGTAATGTAGGCCTTAAGCAAAGTACAATATGAGATGCACTGAAAAATGTTTCTCTGCATGATTAAAAGTCTGCTTTGCTGTTTGATTTATTAGCTGGCTGAATTAATTCATTAATTGTGTATGATTACTTTTACTTCTGGGTGGTCATTTGTCATTTCAGATTTCATTACTGGATGAGCTTTTCCTGGGGATGTTCTTATCATCCAAAGTTAAGTAGATGAAAATGTTAGGGAGGCTCAGCCCTCCCTTTTTATGTCGATATTTTTCATACTATGGCTTTACAAACTGAAGAAAAAAAATCACTTAGGTTCCAATACCTTAGGTTTTTGTCTGCATGTGCTCATTCCTTTAACACCAGAACATTTCTTCTTATTGCAGTATATGCCATGTTCCATGTTACATTTTTCAAAATAGTGGTATGGAACTAGAAAACATCTCTTCTAATTAGATGATGAAGAATGAGGCAGAGACTTGTTTCTGAAACACTGTTGATGTATATAAAGCACTTGACATTCAAACGCCATTGTAACTACACTTGTAGAAAGAGAGGTCTGGATATGCAGATCAGTGAGAGGTGAGGATAATTCAGGTTTGGAAGAAATCAAATGATTTAGGAGAGATCCCAAACATCTTGGCTTGTAGTTCAAACACTGTTTTTTATAGGAAAGTCTCGTTTTCTGGACAGCTTGCAAAGGGTATGGTCTGCAAACACTCCTCTCTTCAAGGATCTTTATGCTTTTAGCTGCATGGAGACGAAGCACTTCAAGAAACATAATACCACTGTTTTCTGCAGCTGATAATGTTCCAGGGAATGGTGCATCTCCTGGAAGGCAGCTCAGCAGAACCTCAGTGGCATTCCTTGCTGGCCCTTCTATCCAGAGGGCAGTAGTGTCTGTATGGGCTCAAGGTCTGTAAGAACAATGGTGTTGGATATAGCTATTAGGAGTTAATTTCATTCTAAAGTCTGCTTCTAAATGTGAAAAAGGAAATTTTGTTTTCTTCCTTTTCTTTCTTAGCCCACACCTTCAGGTTTTGTGTCCGGAAGTAGAAGACAGAGTTGTTAAAGACTATAGAGTGAGGACTATGTCATCCCTTCTCTCCCTCTCGGTTTTGGCTTAATGTTGACCCCTGATCCTGTCATTGCGCAGCAGATGGGGTGGGTGAATCCCCAAGTTGCCTTTGTGGCAGAAAAGGCTACTGTGATATTTTGATGAATCTGTTCTTGCCTGTGGGCTCTGATACTGCCAGGATTACTTCATGTGTTTTCTGTGAGAATAATCTCTGAATATGTAATACAAAAAAAAGGTCTTGTGAGGAAAGAAGGTGAATGAGGTAAGTCTTGCCTTCCTGTAAACATACAGATGTGATGAGCAGCAGCTGGGGTAGGAAGCATTTTTCCTGCCAGCTGGCTTGGTCCAATTTAATACTAGCAAGTAGTAATTACTGATCTCTCATGATTCTGCCTACATGGATTATTTTTTCTCTGCTTTTACGCTACTGATAGATATCTGCAATGTCAAACTCTTATTTACACCTGCTGTCCAAAATTGGAATAATGGTCTTCTGTCAGTCACTCTGTGGATACTGACTGTAGAGGGAGCTCTCTAGTGAAATGTGATTATTGCTATGCATATAATGTCTGTGGAGAGTTTATTATGCAGAGGAATAAACTCTGCAGTGGAAAAGGTGAGATTTGTATATTGCTTTGTTTCTAAAGTCGTCTGATGATTTGTAGTATTTAAAATTTTTTTCAGGTAGATTAAATAAACTTTACCTTTGTAATCATGTACTTAGATAGCAAAATATAGCAAAGACATTAAGGATGAAACTGATCTGAATCTAGCTGATAAATACAGTGACAGTGCCATCCTATTTTTGTCCAGAGCTCATCCCGCTCCAGGATCTGTTAAGTGACCTTCACTCCATAATTTAGGAGACATGCTGATTTGAACAAACAGAGGAATTACTCCCACTGGCAGAGGATAATCAGGGTAAATTTGAGTTAAAATAATATTGTCCTCTGTAGTGGTTTGACCCTGGCTGGATGCCCACGATCCACTAAGCCAATCTCTGCAAATGGACAGAGGAGAGAGAATATAAGGAAGGGCTTAATGAGTTAAGATAAGGACTTAAGATAAAAGATTCCTCACTGATCACTATCATAGGCAAAACAGACTCCACGTGGGGATATTAGTTAAATTTATTACTAACAAGATCAGAGCTTAAGCATGAGAAGCTTAAAAAGACACCTTTCCCCCCACCCCCCTCCTCCCCGTTCAACCTCCTCCTCCCCAGCGATGCAGGGAGACAAGGCATGGGAGTTATGGTCAGCTGTTGTTTTCTGCTGCTGCTCAGGGAGAGGAGTCCTTCCCCTGCATCCTGTGGGGTCCCTCCCACAGGAGTTAGTCCTCCATGAACTGCTCCAGTGTGAATCCATCCCATGGGCAGCAGTTCGTCAGACACTGCTGCCACATGGGTCATTTTCCACAGGGTACAGTCCTTCAGGCACAGGCTGCTCCAGTGCAGGTCCCCCACAGGCCACAAGTCCTACCACGAAAGTCCTGCTCCAGCACAGGCTCCTCTCCCCATGGGCTGCAGGTCCCTGCCAGGACCCTGCTCCAACATGGGCCTCTTACAGGGTCACAGCCTCCTTCTGGCATCCACCTGCTCTGGCGTGGGCTCCTCCATGAGCTGCACATGAATCCCTGAACTCCTCTGGTCCTCCATGGGCTGCATGGGCACAGCTGCTCCACCATGGTCTGCACCGTGGGCTGCAGAGGGGCCCCTCCTTCTGCAGTGACCTTGGTGTCTGTGTTCTCACTCTGCTCTTCTCTGGCAGTCATCTTCATCTAAGCAAAACTTTTTTTTCCTCCCTTCTTCAATATGTTATCTCAGAGGTGTTACTGTCCTTTCTGATTGGCCTGGCCTTGGCCAGCAGTGGATCCAGCCTGAAGCAGTTGGGCATTGGCTCTTCCAGACATGGGGGAAGCTTCCAGCAGCTTCTCAAAGAAGCCTTCCCTATAGCCCCACCCAGTACCAAAACCTGGCCACAGAAAATCCAGTACATCCTCCCAGCAAATAAACTTTTCATGAAAAGTTAGTTTTAGCAGATGACCATAGCAGTGGGCCTTGAAGATCATGAAAATTGTTCTGTTCTGGGTGAGAGGTTTAAGGCTGGAAATGTAAAATCTTCTTTTAGGGAACATATTTAGCCTGTTTATGAATGTGTTCTCAGTGTGTGCATATAACCTACAAACACAGATGCATACATATATATAAAGAAGAATCAAATTCATGAGCTCCAGGGTGGGGTTTTTTGCAGTTGTTGTTAGTATTCATTTGGCTTCATTGTAGATGAATACTCTGCTGTTCCTGTCTGTCTTTTGTCTGTATAACCTGAGCTGAGATTTCCTTGCAGTGTGAGGCCCCTGCCTCCCCTTGATGCCTCTGACTTGGAGCAATGCTGGAACATGGCAGCAAGGGGCAGATGTCCCTCCTGTTCCCCAGCTGCTGCCTCTGTTATCCAGGCCTCTGGCTGTTAGTTTTCTGAGAAGAGTTTGATTGCTGGTTTGGGATGAAGGAGAAGGATATTAGCAAGAGAAACATGGCTTTCAGTCCAAAGGAGAGAGGAGATGAGAAAGTTGGACAAATTGATCATTTTCTGTAGCTCTGTCTTGATATGACCTCACTTGCCCTTACAGGAGCAAAAAGCCCTGTTCAATGCCTGTTATTTTCCACTCTTCTCCTAATAGCTGTTTTGACCTCTTGAAGGATATAAGCCACCTTCTTGAGGACTCAAGAACACATATTTTTGCCTCAGTTCTGGGCAATGTGTTTATGTAGTGAGGCTCTTGACTGCCTTAGGGACATATCTAGAAACTCAAGCATCCTTAAGGATATCATATCCTTCAGCCAGAATGTGGCAAGTCAGCACCAAGGATAGCAGAAGTTTAGTTATTTTCTCCTCTTCCAACTGTAGCATGTCACTACATACAGGTTGCCTCCTGTTGAGTAAGTTTTGATGTAAGTTTGCTTTTTAATATTTATTCAGTTGGAAACTGTCTTTAATTTTTAACTGCTTATGAGGCTTTTTTTTTCTTAATATCATCATACTAGGGAAACTGCAGAAATGGTAAAGTTGTAGGCCTTGGCATAATGCCTCAACTTCCAAAGTTTGTTATGTTAGGAGCTGCACCCCCTCAAAGTCAAGAGTATTGTAAGGAAAAAGATGGTATTGAAAAATGGGACAGATTCTCTTCACAACTGCCAAAATCAGTGACAGAATGGAGCCTTCAAAAATATCTGCCATATAAGGAATAGTTTTGGAGCTCTTTTGGATTGTTTATGGGTAACTTATCACCTAATCCCGTGTGAAAAAAGTTGAGAGAGAGAGACTGGGCTTGACTTCAATTCCTGTGCATAGAGGGCTAACATAAAGGCAGTTTGCTTTGTGTTTGTGGGAGGTAAGTCAGATTTACCATGTTTTGTTTGTTGAGGGTTTTTTTACTGAAGTTTTTGCTATGATCTGTCCTTTTACTCTCCAAAATAAGTTGATACCCTTTATTTTAAAGCTAAAGAAAAAAACCCAAAAAATCTCCTGCTCAATTTTTTAAATGATACATTTTAGAAAGAACTCCGATTTCTACTCCTCTTTGTTTTTCTTTGTTAAAGTTCCTGTGCAAGCCACACATTGTGGTAGTTTTGTGTTGCTGTTACTGGATTTCTCTCCAGGAAAACTGCAAACACAAGTATCTCTCTCTCCTCTAGGCAGAGAGGAGCTCAGAAGCCACATGCTGCTTGCTCCAGGAGGGCTGGATTGCAGCCAGTGGTGCTCAGTGGTGAGTCCAGAATGGTGACAGCACTGATCTTGTGTTGCCAAAGCTCAGGGCAGAGCTTGCTTCATCTCAGGAATTTATGTAGAGTAATAGGAGGACCAAAGGGAGGAAGAAAAGGAGGAGTTGAGACTATTACCTAAAATTACCTTAGCTTTTTAATTGTTATAATTGTAGGGTGACAAGAACAAAGTACACCATGAAAAATGAGGCTATACTATTAGAGAGTCTCCTCATGGTGACCAGTTGTGGGAGTCTCTGCATCTCTACAGACAAGTTTAAAATCTGTAAGAAATTTGTTTGCAAACTTTAAGTATGTCAAACAATGGTGTGTCCCCATCGTGGAAACCCACTCATTCTATGCTCAATTTGGACTTCAGATATTCATTATTGTGTTGCATCTCCAATGTGGTAACAGTTAAAGCTATGACCTCTTGCATGCTTTTAATTTTTAAACTGGAACTGCAGCACAATTTCAAATGCTTGGGTTATAGGTTCCCATGAAATTTTCATGAAGAACTCTCTCAACGTGTAAAGGCCCGTTCAGGGTGCTGCAGATAAGTTAGCAGCAATCAGCCAGTCGTAACAAAGCTTTGTTTGGGAGCACAACAGATACTACTCAGGAGTCAGACAGAAAAATACCTCAGTTGAGAACAGGAGCCAATCCCTGTACTATGCAATCAGCATTATCAAATGGAATAGTTACTGCCAACAGCAATTAAAAATGGATGATAAAGATTTAACATGATGTTACCTTTCACTCTGTCCTACACATGTATAGAGGGGAAAGGAGAGGGAGATGAGAATTGCCTTTGAGTCAGCTGAAGTAAGCAACATGTCTTGAATTGACAAAAGCTCAATGTCTGAGATACAGCACAGAACGGTAATAATGAAATATCCCAAGTTAATTGCACTCAGTCTTGCCATTGATTTTCTTTATGTGAACCTAAATATTTTAGCTGTATCACTTCATTTTCCAGCTAATCTTGATAAGAAACTTAGCAGCATTTCTTACTCTTACACACAGCCTCTTGGGACATTAGTGGCCACAGCATATTGATCATCACCTCTTGATTGGGACTCTTTTTTTCTCTTGTTGTACTGCACCTTCTTGGAAAGCTTCCATTATGTTCATAGAGCAAGTTAATGGTGCAAGAACCCACTGCAAGCTCCTAGAGAAATCTCCAAGGTTTTTATAGATCTCAGGTCATTATCTGAGATTGTTGCTCTACAAGACCAAATATACCTCTTTAATTGACTGGATAAGAATAACAAGAAAACAAAATAATACTAAAACTAACATTACAAATAGCTCCCTATTTACAAATTGTACTTTGCTTGCTTTATTCTTTCGTCAGGTCATTGTTCCCAGAGGTAACTAACCTGGGGATCCCTCAGGTTACAAGAGGGATTTGTAACCCCTTTTAGTTACAAGTGTTAGCATGGGCAATGAGGGGTCTGTCGTAAAGTTGTAATCCTTTAATGAGTCTCACCAAGAATAACTTACTACTTTTTAAAATGCACACTTGTCCCTGGTTGCATCTCCCTCTGAAGTCATCTTAGGCATTTGTTTGTGTACTGTCTTTCTTCACTCATGTGGGTCACCACAAGTCTAGCTCTGCATGCAAGTAGACCACAGAATCCTATCACACTCCTCATAGAGATGGACTTATTTATTAAGCATTTGTAACATCCTGTATTTTAGTTCCCTTTCGTGTGTTTAGTTATGGTATTTCTGTTTTCAAAGACATTAGTGAAGATAGAGGTTTGTCCTTCTGTTTTATGAATTGCATGTTTTCCACTCCCATTGTGTCTTGCTTACTAGTACCTGGAGGACAACAGCTTTTCTTCTTTACTGTTTCATTAAGTTTCATGGACTAATGTAATTAGTGTATTTAACAGTAAGGTAATATTTTACATGGCCCATAAAGAGGTAGCATTCATTATTTGACTCTCCCTTTTCTGGTTTTCATTTTGGATTGATACTTGTTTTTGCAAACTCTTAGTTGCCACCTTTGGTTGTAGAGTTTGTATAAAAGTTAAGTGCACTTCTTTAGGTACTTCAGTGTGAAGTCTAAGTTTTCCTAGCTCAGATTCAAAACAGTTTAAACCAAGGCAAAAATACATCCCTTGTTATCTTGCCCACTGTCTGTGGGCCTCATTATGATGCTTTGTGTATGTAACAGCTATGAGTAGATAAGATGTTCCAGAGTATTGCAGAATTATTTTTTTGTCTAGATTCAAGAATCAAATTTTCCACTTGAAAATCATCTTTATATGTAAAGAAATACTTTCCTTAATTTCCTCACTATCTCAAGGCAAACTCAGACCTGTCTGAAATGAGAATAAATAAGTTAGCAAACAAGATTGATGAAAGGATCAATGAGTGTGGAGGTCACAGAAGCTAGATCTTAGTTTTTTAAAGGTTTTTCTGTACTGCCAAAAGGGAAAAGCAGGAGCATGATTGTTTTTTATTGAATCTCTTTTTAAATGAGCCTTCTTTTTTGATAACTGATTCTGGCACACATTGGAAGTGAAACTCACAGTCTCAAGCTCATGGCAAGACAAAGGCCAACAAAAGGAATTATTAAATTCTTATGATTCAAGCATTGGAGAAATCATTGAAGTTAGCAAGGGCAGTAGATTTAATTGCCTGCAAAGGTTATAGGTGCATTTTCTTTTCTGATTGGAAACCTGGAATTCAATTTCAAGTGATGCAGGATATGACCATGTAAAACTCAGTGCAGATTACTGATAAGCATGTGAAGGTATGGGATCTTCCCAGCTCTGCTCAGAAGGAAAGGAGACCATGAACAGCCCACCTTGCCTGTAAGAAGAGAGTCAAAAGTTCAGCATGTTGGTTGCAAAATGTAGGTGTTTGGGTAGAAATCAGCATGTTGGTTGCAAAATGTAGGTGTTTGGGTAGAAATCAGCCTATCGGGAAAAGGGCAATATGGTTGTGATTTACCACACCTTTTGTTAATATTTGATTGTAATCACTTCAGCTAAATCCCTCAGATATAAAGGATAAAAGATCTCTCAATTTTAAGGGACTTGAACAGGAAACAAATGGGAATGGTGGTGGAGGAGTATGGAAGTTCTTCCCACTCCTGTACATTGGTTGCTGAGAAGGCAGCATGAGACCTGAGAGTGGGGGTGTGCTGTAGTGTAGAGGTCAGGGTAGATGAGCAGATTATGTTACCTTTTTGGCCAGCCTTGATTGTATGCTCTCTCCAGAGCAGTGCTGCTTACAGGTGGGACTTGGGAATGTGGCCCCAGCTCCCACTGCAAGGCTGGGGAAGGTGTGCTCCCACACTAGTATTGTTACCTGCTGTGCCATGTGAAGGTCACAGGGCAGGTCACAGGTTTCAGGTGCTGTCTGATGAGTGGAAAACTGTCCTGGTAAGCCCCATACCAGAGTTTTAAAAGCATTGTCAGGATGAAGTATAGAATTACAATTATATAGAAGAGATGCCCAAACACTGTCAATGCCTTTTCTTCCTGTGTTTTTGTTTGTTTATTTTCTGGAAGTCCTCAGAATTCAGGTTTGTGCTCCAGAATCCCAGAGAGGATCCCAGCTGTTGGTAGGGTGGGGTAAAGTTGAAAGACTAGGACATCTAGTGTCTCTCACTGTTTGGAGGCTGATGTTGGTATCAGTTTTTAGTAGAGTCCTCTCTATTCAGTTACAGATGTAATTCCTGACTTTCAGTTTTTCTCTGTGATGGCCATGTTAAATTTCCCTTGCCCTTGAAGAAACAAGAAACAATTTCTTAAATGTCTAGCCATTTTTTTCCCTTCTTCTTTGGAAAGGTTATCATTGCCCATTAACTCTCTCAAGTGGCTGCTGTCTTGTATGCATTGCACCTTGCTAGATTGCTGTAAATTTTTTACAAGACAACCACTGTTTTCAGTGAGCCAGAAAAGTGTAAATAACTATGCACACAGCAGGACTCTTCAAAGATTCTCTTCTAACCTCTGACTTGACAGGTTGTTTTTTTTCTCGTACCATCAATTTTATCTTTTATATTTTGCTTATCTGCTTTCAGAGAGCAGATAATGTTTGAAGACCCTCCATTTCCCCCTTAAAAATTCACCTACACAACCATAAATGAGGAAACACCTCAGATATAATTGCTTATAGTTAGAAATATGGTTACTTATCAAATTCAGCCAACACTACTTTCTCTGGTATTTTTCCTTTCCTTCCTCTGTCTCTTCAGATTTGCTATCATCAAGAGTTTTTAAAATATATTCACATTTCAGGCTTAAATATAAACTTAGATTAGCTACCATTTAATTAAGATAACATCATCAGGATAATTAACTTCCTAAGATGGAACAACTAAGCCCTTGTGATTTACAGCCTGTGCCTTGTGATTTTTTTGTTCTGTGCTGGATACCCGTGTGGGGGTGACATCAGCTTTGAGAAGGGCACACTGCAAAGTGCCATGTCTAGTTACAGTGCGGCCACCAACCTGGATCACTGGTGGGAGAGACCTGGGGTTGGCTGAGGCTGAAGCCTCTCAAGGCAGAGGTGAGCATCCTGAAGAGTCTTGCAGACTCCTTTTATTAAGAATATACTCCAAGATTTGAGCAGGACTTTGGTGTGTAATGAGCTATGTTATGGGATTCCTTGTGGAGGCAGTGCTTTTGCCTAGAAGCACCCAGGGACAGCATCCTCTGACTACTGCAGCTGGTGAGGAGACTGCCTCACCATGGATGCCCTCATCCCCTTTCAGCTGCAATGCCAGTGTTGGGATGTAGCAGGTGTGGAACTGGCCATGCACAGGAGCTGCTGGCTGCTGACAGCCCCTTCCAGGGCAGCTCTCCATGGTTGCCTGCTGCTCTCTGCATCGCAGTCCCACAGCATTTTGAAGTGGATTTGAGGGATTAAATGTTATACACCTGTTTGGGTGTAGGAGACTGCTTTAGGACAAAGGAATGTGGGCCGGGGTGAGCATCTCCTCTCTGATGCAAGAGAATTTTCTGTAGCTGGAGTTAAACTTGGCTACATGGGAAAACTGTGCTTTTCTGGAGCTACTGTAAGCTCTGAGCAAAAGACCCATAAATATTGTTATTTTCCACTTTGGTTGTCAGAAAAAAAAAAAAAAGAAAAAGGAAAAGTGCCATATATTTTAGCTGTGTTGCTCCCTAAGCTCCATTTTGAGTTCAGTAAGGTAACCTACGCAGTAAAAACCAGAACAACTTTGTATGCATTCCACAGAGATTTGCTCCTGGCAACCTTTGAAACCACTTATTAAAAGAAATATTTCTGCACTTGTAACTAATTGTACAGGGTACAGACTTTGGTTAGCAAATGTGTTTTTATGAGGACAAGCTGATTCATGCTTTTCTTTCTACTTCATAATCTATGCAGTTGAATAGTACTCTTATCCTTTCCATGAAGCTCTTTTAGAAATATTTCATAGTAAGATAAAGTAATTTTTTCTAAAGTTATAGTAAATTGAGTCAGTAGCTTTAAAAATAATATTTTATTCTTAAATAAAATGTTGCACAAGGAAATGAAAAGCCAAGAACCATAATAAATACAGAGGTTAAGGATTGGCCGATTGAAAAATTTCTGTATTTGGAATTCAAAATATTCATTCAAATTAGCCGTAGAAGAAATGGTTAGACAGATGGATGTTTAATGTATGTGGATTGGATTTCTTTCTGGAGTTCTTGATTTAGCAGATGTACAGATGAAGTCTGTAAGATAATAGTGCTGAGCCAAGGCAAAGTTGCTGAGTACAGTACTCTTTTTTTTTTTTTTAAACTTATGACTCATGAGTGAATCTAAACTAGAACTATGTTTAATACTAATATGAAATTCAAACGATAACTTTCATGGCAGACACTGGAAATATGTCTTTGGATAATCTTAAACCAGGCTTTTCTTTTGTCCTTAATATTATATGCTCATTCTAATAAAGTAACATTTTGCAGTGAAGAATACTGTAGAACAAACAAAATTGGCACACGGCACCATATTTTTGGCCTGCTTGTACATGATCAACAACTTTCTGCATTTACTGCATTTGTCACCTCATACCCAATTCCCACTGGTTCTTCAGTACACAGTGCCACTTAGGAGTTTTAGCTTGCGTTTCCAAACCCTCAGCATGTTTTTGTTCTTCCACTGCTCAGGCGCTGTGTAAACATTTTACCTCTCAGCGCTGTCCTGTCCTCAGCAGCCTGCAAAGCCATCATACCTCGAGGGACTGACTGCACCAGAGTGGCCTTGTTTGCACTACCCCGTCTGTCCTGCTGTTTGTAAAGCACTCCTATTGTGTACAGACAGTGCTACTCTGTGTTATGTTCACCTGTGTTTGTTCTGGATAACTGTGATGTTGCTGCATGCTCGTTCTTTGGAGGACAAGAGTGGAGGAAGATAATCTCAGCAGCTAAACTAAACCAAGGCCAGGACTAAAATTCCAGCTGCTCTGCAGCTTTTTCAGCACAGCCCATTCACCCAGAACTTGAGCTTCTTAAGTAATCTTGATGCATTCTGGAATGTGCTGTTCAGGCTCCATTGGTGCCTTTGAGGAGGAGACGTTACCAGAGCCCTGCCAATGCAGTCAGCATAATGGCTTTATTGAAGTCATTCAGGTACCTGAGCAGAGCTGTTTCCCAGCAGGTATAGGCAGACTTCAAGGACAGGATACGAGCATCTTCTGAGCCCTACCAAACAATGATTTGAGCTGATAACAACTAAACAGCAAGTTAGGAACCTTTGTTTGTTTATTATTAAGATCATTAAGATTATTGTTTTGTTGTTGTTGTTTTGGTTTTTTGGGGAGTGGTGGTGTTGGTGGTTTTTTTTTTTTTCAGCAAAAGGCTGGGACTCCCTCCCTCCCCTCACCCCAGAGTCCTGTGAGAAGAGTTTGGAGGTTATCAGTGCCTCCCTGCAGTCCCTGCAAAAGGCAGCAGTGGATAGGGTGGATAGGCTTCAGCTGTGAGCACCTTGGGCTGTGTTTGTGCTTAATGTATTTGGCATTACCTAAGAGTAGGGGACACGTGTAAGTGCTACAGTTTGCTTCTTGAAACAGGGAGGTATGATGGGAGGAGAGAGCTTTCCATGAAGATGCTTCCTCAGGCTAAACAAATGCTATCCTGTGTACTTCCCAGCTGAGGCTTAAAATAGAGAAAATAAATCGATACATGTCGTGTTTTGTTTTTGAGCTGGTCTTCAGTCTCCACATTGGCTTTTAAGTATCTTGTTGCTATGGAGAAAGAACAACTCTCTCCTATGCAGTGGGTGCAGAGAGCAGCACTCCTCACAGCATGGTGCTGTGCTGCCTCTTCATCCTGCAGCTTTTTTCCCCAAGGAAATACGGCTGTTACTGGTATGCTGCCGTTTGATCTTGTCTGTACTTGTGATTGATTTCCTCCCCCCCCCCCGCTTCCCTCTTGCCCTTTATGAATGCACTTCCCCCGTCTCTGATTTTTATCTTCTCTCAACGAGGGCTCCCTTCACCTCCAAATTAAAATTAGACTGTTAGCAAAGCCTTATCTTCTCTCTCCCAGATACTTTTTTTCCTGTATTTGTGGTCAGTGGGAGATAAGAGATTTGCAGTAGGCATAGGAAAGTATTTTGCTACCAATACATCCATTTCTTCATTATTTTTTTTCTAAGTAAATGAGCCTGGACTCTGGTTCTACACATACAGCAGAGACAAAGGGTGTTTCTGGAGATTGCAGCAACATTAGGGACAGCAACATTAGCAACATTATACATCTGCTGGTGAGTCCTTAGTGCAGCAGAGCTGTTGGCAGCCAGGCATGTCAAGAGCTGTACATGTCTGTTGTTTGTGTTCTTTGTTACATGTTTCCCTCACCTTGGGCTCAGTGCCCAGGCAGTGCAGGCTGCAATGCAGTTTGCTCACAGGTCATCTCTCCAATGATGAGATGATGTCTGTGCTTGGGGGAGCGAGGAGAAAGGCCAGGCCGAGGCAGTGGCAGGGAATACAAATGTACAGACCAATGTACCCTACTGTCCTTGGAATGTCAGGGGAAGCAGCAGGCTTGCTCAGTGATGCTGTGTCAGAGCCCTGGAGCTGCAGATTCAAATGCATTTCTGAGGCTGTATTACTGAGTGCTTTTGTTTCTACTCTTTTCCTCCCCTGCTGCTAACTGCATGACCAGTTAGGAAAATAAGAATGGTATTTTAACGGAAAATACACAAATGAGCGGGGAAAACTTGGAATGAACCAGAAGAAGTGCTGTGAAAGCAAAATCACCTCCTTTGTTGGTAGTTGCTTTATATCTAGAGACTGTTCCAGTTATTTTGAAAGGGCTCAGCTCCCAGTGGGGCTCTGAAGTGAACAGGCCATTTTTTCAAGGCCATCTGCTGAGCTTCTGGGTGCTGCTCATTTCTGGAGACTTTTGAAATGTAAAAATCTTCTTGTCTACTTGTTTGTCAGTGAGAATGCCATGTGTACACCAGATTGACCCAAATTTTGTTCTTATTTTCCCTTTAATTTACTTTATCAAATTCTGAATTATCTCTGATCCCCTGCAGTGTGAAGGAAGCCTGTTCATTTCCTGCTGCTGCTCTGAGCTGATACTATGTTTTTAAACTTCCTCTTGCTTGTAGTCACTCCTGTGTGAGTCTGTGTGTTCTGCAGCCAGGGACGTGTAATTGTGACACTGCTTTGCCCATAATCCTGCAATGCCCATGGTTGTCTGCCTACTCTTGAGTTGTCTCATCTCCTTTGAGTTTGGCAGTCTCTGATTGTGTTTCTTTGTGCTCCTTGTGTAGCCCAGAAAGCAGTTCTAAGAACAAGGTGGGATTTACCTCAGTTAGGTGAATGCAGCAATGCGTGGAGGGCAGGTCAGTGCTCGAGGCAGTGACAGATCTTGTGTCCAAGGGCTGCTCTCTGGAGAAACATGACACTGTTCCTCTGGTGGGCTCCATCTGGTCTGAGCCCCCTGGCAACCCAGCCCTTGTGTTAGTGTGAAGTGCAGTGGCTTTCTTACTGTATTAATATGAAAATGGATTCTCAATTACTTATTATCAGCTTTAGACATTATTATTCAATGTATTGAGTAACAGGGTGTTGGGAAGACAGTGCCTGGTATTCCTGTCAGGGTTCCTTTTGATACTACCAAAAGAGAAATAGTATTAGTACCGTTGTGTTACAACCTTTAGGTCACAATGGATTGGGACTGCATGAAGTGTCTGCTGTCATGATCATCGTGGGAGCTGAGAGCTCATCAAAATGTAAAAGCTGGCAGAAAACCTTGGAGGCTTTTCCAGGATTCTCTGCGTATGTCTCCATGCCGACACTTCAGTTGCTGGGCTACTTTTTTTGGGAAACAAGGTTCCTGTCACTGAAACAGATTCGGTGATACCTCCATGAGCAGAGTCCTCTATGATGCTCTTTCTACAAGACTGAAAAGGGAAAAGGGAAGAGTAAGACTTCACAGTTCAGCTGTCAAATAGTAGTTGCTGGAAAAGGAACTATATGCCTAAGAAAATTTTCATTCTACGTTTGTAAGCAGATTTCAGTGTTCTAGAACTAGCCTTTGAAAAATGCATATGTATACATAGCATAGAAATAATTGGTGTATTTCTGTAAAAACAGAAATCTNAGTGGTTCCATAGTCTCATTTAACTCACCTAACTATTAGTCACTTCACTGAATGAAGGGCAAGTTATTTATTTTGACAAGGACTGGAACCTTTGTAACCTTTGTTTCAACATTTTTTCTTCTCTCAACATAAACTCATTCTTGCAAACACATACAATAAAAGGCATTTGTGGAGTTGCAAGTTTGTAAAATTGCAATTGTTTAGCGAATTTTTACAAGGTGAGCTGCTGCAGTTTCATCATCAGAAAAGAAGAGAATGAAAAGACCTTGAAGGACTATCATTTAGTGGTTCTTTTTGAGGTACATTTGAGTGGTACATTTTGAGGCCATAACCTGATGGCTCAGCAAGCTCAGTCCCTCACTCCGTGGTCTCTGTGTCAGCAGGGTGTTTAATATGACAGTGCTTTTTGTGATACGAGCTGCTGACTNTGTCACTGAAACAGATTCGGTGATACCTCCATGAGCAGAGTCCTCTATGATGCTCTTTCTACAAGACTGAAAAGGGAAAAGGGAAGAGTAAGACTTCACAGTTCAGCTGTCAAATAGTAGTTGCTGGAAAAGGAACTATATGCCTAAGAAAATTTTCATTCTACGTTTGTAAGCAGATTTCAGTGTTCTAGAACTAGCCTTTGAAAAATGCATATGTATACATAGCATAGAAATAATTGGTGTATTTCTGTAAAAACAGAAATCTGCTTATCTGCTGAAGGGAATTATGGAATGGAAATGCTACATCATCATCTCTGCTGGTAAGATCAACCCAAGTATGAGGCTGGAGGTTGTCAGGACTCTTGTTCCTGGGAAACAAATTGACACAATAAGATTAAGCCTGAAATCTCACAAATAATGCAGATGTGAAGAATTTTTAGTATCTTTTAAGGTACATAAGATACTATTCCAAGGAAGGGTTTGATATATCCATATTTTGTAAAACCTATACATACATGTTTTGTATATGTGTGTATATATGGAGGAGTGAGCAAGTTACCCCTTTTCACCTTGTTTCTTTTTTTCGATGACAGAAATTTTTGTTACTGTGTTTGCAGTGACAATCCCAAGTCCTTCACTGGTCCTACATATATTGCAATCACGTGCTAGCAGGTTGGGCATTG
>VYZS01014310.1:43570-61554 GCA_013400695.1 Neodrepanis coruscans | reverse complement strand
GAATTTGTGTTTTTCTGAAAGAGTTTGATGTCACTGTTTTTAGTCAGAGAAGAAAAGATGACATCCCCTGCTACCTGGGCAGAGCTGGGACCAGACTACCAGGGGTTTCCCTGGGAGACCTGAGTCTCACCTCTCTGTCTGAGGGCTTTGAACTCCTGTTCTTTAGAAGATATTGGGATATCACTCACAAAACGATTCCACAAAATAAAAACATGTGGTCCAGAATACTCTTTGACTAGAGCTGCGTGTGGCAGAGTCTGTCTCTGCACACTGCAGGCAGCCATGGACATATCCAAAGGGAGCATTTCTTTGGATGGAAAATGGATGTGAAAGACAGATTGGTGAACTACAAGAAAGACAGTTGCTTTTCACTCAGGTAAAAGGACAGACAGCTTCTCATCTTGCGTCTTTACAAGGAGACAGCAAGTACGCTGGCTTTAGGATAAGCTCCTGGAAATGGCAGGCCTCCCTCCTGCCTGTCTGCCGTGGCACAGCCATGCATCCCACCCTGCAGGGCCGCAGCTCCTGGGGAGGCATTGGGACAAGCACACAGCCATAAGAGACACTTCACCCAACACTAACCCAACTGAGGTGACGCTACTGATGCTAACCTGACTGAGGTGACACTAGTGACACCAACCTGACTGAGGTGACACTGGCGCCACTAACCCGACTGAGGCACTGTGAGTCTGCCTGGGCTCTCCTACTGCCCTGGTGGGGGGGGGGAGGGGGGAGCAGCCATTTTGCAGCAGTGACAAACCCTTTGCTGATACTCATTCCCCCCTCAGGGAGATCCTGTAAAATGATGTCAGACACTAATGGGCCTCCGTGGGCCTGAGCAGTCTCATCTGGAAGCTTCATCTACCCCTGTGCCCACAGGCCAGGGCTGCTTTGGAGGCATCCAGGGAGCCGCAGCAGGGCTCATGCCCTAGTGTGGCGGGCACAGCTGAGCTGCCATCGGGCCCTGTGGGGCAGCAGGTGAGCCCTGTCCAGCCTGTGCTGAGGGGTGGTGGCACTGGGAAGGAGAGGACAGGAGGCTCCTTCCCAAGCAGCACAGATGTCCTGGCCACCCGAAGGTATGTGGGATTTTTTTTAAAGTATGAGCTTGTGGAAAGTTTGCTTGAAAGTTTGTTATAAGTTAGTCTTGAAAGAATTACGTGTCAGATTCTTCCTTAAGGCTCTCTCTGAGTTAAATGTGTTTCAATTGTGGTTTTCTTGTCATTAAGTAGAAGAGCTTGTGGCTTTTGATTTAATAATTATGTTTTATTATAGCAGAGGATGTCTAACATAAAAGAGGGTGGGTTGAGTTTTCCTCTTCAGCTGTGAACCCCATGTGTTCCCTGGAGCCTCCCAAAGCAGTCCTGATGGGGAAATCTCGGGCAGTGCCGCCATTTTCCAATGAGACCCCCATTCTTCAGATAATTGCACATGTGCTTAACTTCGTCAGGTTAGAAGTTTTGGTTTATTGAAGCAGTGTTGCTTATCTCAGTAAATGTACATAAGCAGGCCTGCCAAAAGGCTGGATAATCCCTCTTCCAAATATTTTGACTTTACTGGAGAGAAAGAGGTGAGAGAGAGGGATGGCCTCAATGAGACTGCAGGGTTGCTTGAGGGAAGGGAGCTTTTCCAGGTACTGGGGAAACTAGGGATTGGGAACCATTGCCACTTTCCTTCATGACATTATCAGCACATTATAGGGCTGACAAGCCTCCCCAGTTGCTCCAGGAAAACCTATCAAAGTGGAAAATATATCAGTGCCCCACAATTGACATATTCTTCATCCCTGAACCGTAACTACTTGTCTGTGAATCTCTTACTCAAGGAAGAAGCAGTAAGGGATGATCGAGGTTTGGGGAAGGCCAGGAAATGAGCATACTGATGGTGTGGGAAAGATTGCAATCAAAGTGATCAAGTGGTCAAACTTAGATAGTTTTGAGAAGGAGGGAGATGTGGTTGGAAAATACAGTAACTAGGGGAAAAGTGGAGATGAGAATAAAATGACTGACTGGTGACAGCCGGGGAATGGTAAACGGAAGGACTGTAGAGGTGAACGTGACTTGTGGGGCAGAGCACAAATATCTCTGTGTCAAAGAAAAGAAGCAAGTGGGGGTGTAAAAAGGTAGGAAAGGATAGGTGTGTGAGGATATTATGGAAAAGTTTCTTTCTACTGAGTGCAAAGGTAACATTCCCACAGCTTTATAAACAGATGGTCTTGGGCTTGCAGGAAACCACAAAAATCTGTGGAGAAACTTTGTTACTAGTGAATTAATTGTTAACCATTGACTGCAGGGTTGGGCAAATACTAACCACCTGAAAATCCCACACACATTACCTAGAGACCATTCTGCTGAAAAATTGAAGAGTCTGAGTCATCCCCCCCACTCCTCAAACCAAAACATAGAAAAACACCCAAACAACAACCCCAGCCCCACTAAGCTGTCTCGTGCCATGGAGCCAGACACAGGAATTGGCTTGGAGGTTGTTTTTTTTTCTACTTTGAACATTAGCCTCAAAAAGTAGAGGAAAAGGATATCATACACCTGAGAACTAAAACTGGAGGAGGGTGCTTCTGTCTCAGTAACCACCATACTTTTTGATGTGAAGGTCTGTAGTTACTCGCGTGCTTATTATTCTGAACTCTGCCAGCCAGAGTGAGCAGTGAGTTGTTTGACTACCATCTTGCTATTTTTAAGTATTCTTTTTCATGAAAGGCTATTAGGGACTAAATAATCTTTTCTTTCAGTATGGTAGTTGGAAGCTAGAAAAATAATTATTCAGATAAACTGTGTGACAAATACTTGGGTGTAATGTAGACCTTAAGCCTTACCTCTTCTTGCAAAGACATGACTTTAAAATGATAACAAAAAAGGCCTCCTCAGGAGGTATCTGTCCTCCTTTAACATTCTTAAATCCATTAAATATTCTAATTTATTTGTGTTAGAACATTTAATTGTGAAGTGCGTAATCAGTAGAAAGGCTGTTGCTGAATTTTTTGGGCTTGGAACAGGCCCATTTGCTGGCAGATAGATCAGGTACTTGAACTATGTCTGCACTGAAATCATAGCCAAAGGTAAAATATCACACTATGATACCAATTTATAAAGAAAGCTTCCCAGCTAGTTCCTCACTAAAGTCACAGAATTCATGCAGTGGAATCCCTTGAGCAGTCAATCTGCTTGCAAGATGTGCAAGTGAAAAAGAATGAAACTAGTGGATTGGTAGCTGGGTGCTAGAGAGTGGATAGGTAGCTGCTTAGGATATTTCTTCCATGGGAAACACAGTTATTTTAAAGTAAATCCATCTTTGTAGCCAAAAAAGGAAAATAATAATAATAAAAATATAATAAAGGTACTCCTTGCTTTCTGTTTCTCCTCCTACTTCCCTTTTAAATGAGAATTTACTCACACTTATATTCACTTTCTTCCTCATACATCAGCAATTTGCTCTCCTAGTGATGTGTTCTCAGACGTCTTATTTTCAAAGACATTTTCTTCAAGTCAAGAAATAAAAATGAATGATCATAGTCTTCAGTTTACATATGTCTAAAAGCAGACAAAAAGGTTTCTTTTGTGAACTCAAGTGGAGAGTTTAGAGATAAGAAAAGATATAATTAATGTGTGTTCAGCCATTTTATATTTAGTGTCCATTGAGATTTCTCCCCAGCTTGGAGACAGAGGCTCCAAGATGGGAGATATCTTTTGGCCCATAAATATTTTGCTAATCCATTGAAAAGGGAACCTGGAATTAAGACAGCTTTAGATACAAATTAGTATGATCAACAACAGGCTTTCATCAGAGAAGAAGGTTCGAGTCGAATATCTGGAGATATTCAAGAAGCACCTGGATGCAATCCTGTGCAATGTGCTCTAGGATGATCCTGCTTGAGCAGGGATGATCCACTGTGATCCTTTCTCTTTACCCATTCTGTGATTCTGTGAGTCCCCACAGATGGAGAAACCTTCTGCACTTTGAAAAAGCCCTGTGAGCATTTAGTGACAAGTAAGGTTGCTCACCTCCCGCAGAGGTGCTTGGCTTAGATCCCTGATTCACAGCTATGTAGAGCATTCTTAGGGCAAGGGGAGAGGTTTTTCCTTGTAAGAAAAATACCCCATGCTCTCCTAGCTGGGGCTGCAGATGCACTCCCTTCCTTGGCAGTGTATGTGTGCTCTAGATAGACAGTGATTTTTGTGGGGTCCCGTGTTATGCACTTATCAGGATGCATTGTGTAAGGATTTTGAGTGCCCAAATCAGAGCAGAAAGCTCTGCTAGATAACAAGGGGAATGTGTCAGGGATTCGGTTCTGCAAAATGTAGCCTTTTGCCTGTATATTCTAATTCTTCATCTAGGGATAGAAATACTTCCTGGTATCAGGTACGTTTTGCGGTGATCCTGATTCCTTCCTGTGGGCTGTCAAACAGGAACTAGACTGTGGGATAAATGTCCCAGATAGTGACTCATTCCAGTTAGGTACACAACGAGAAGTAGCATGCAGTTTTAAATATCAGTCATATCTATCTACTAATGAGCATTTCTAGTTTCAAGATGACTAGCATGAATGCATCTGTGTTTCATTCTATAGCAAAGAAAATCAAAGAAATATAAAAGAACAAGAAAAAATAAATTTAGCAATAACTCATTTATTTTCATATGCCTATGAAAAAATTACCTATCTGTGCAAAGCATGAATACCCAAAGCTATCCAGCTTCACAGCTGACCTAAACTGTCAGGGCTTTCCATGAGGCTGTTTTGATAAGCACCTTGCCTTAACATGGGATACAGGAAGGGATCACATGGAACTGAGCTGCTTTGCATCCCTCCATGCCAGAGTGCCAAAGAAAGCCCACAGCGCAGCAGATCCCTTCTCATCAGAGGAAGCCTAGGTTGGAGCTGTGTTGTGCTGTCTGGTGAAAGAGGGGCCATGGCCAGAGATGTGCTGTGTAAAAAAAGATTCTTCCCACCCACAGAACCAGCAGAGCCCAGAGTAAGCTGTATGGATTCTCTCTCAGCACACCAGCTGGGACTTGCTGTGTATGATCACATCTCCAGCTCTGCTCTGATTCAGCCAAGCGCGAGTACCCAACGCCACTGTGACCAAGTCAGCAAAACATCCATGGACTGTACAGATGTGCCTGGAGTCCCAGGGGCAGCCGGAGCAAGCCTGTGCTCAGGTCTCTGCTCTTGCTGTGGCACTGCTGGGCTCAAGCTGTCTTGGGTAGGTCAGCCCATATTAGAGGGCTGTATCTCCACACGCCCTGTGAGTTATTAAAGAGGCTCCCTCGTCCCAGCAGTTCTGACTTCGTGTCAGTTGTTCCTCCCAGCCGTACTCTGGTGTGATCCGACCGAATGCCAGAGTCCATGCTGCCAAATCTCAGATGTGCTGGAAACATTCCTGGATCAGAATGAAATATACTCTTCAAGGGTTTTTTTATTATCTGAATTTCAGTGTGAAAGAAATAGAAGATTTCTGTCCTATTTATGTGATTTGGCTTTCTTTTTTGTCATTGTCTTTGGTTTTGGCAAATCCTAGGAATACAGGTTCTTGACAATGAACTTGTCCTTCCTAGCTTTAAATACAAGTTTCCTCAGACTGCCTGTCTTTTTAAGATCAACTTGACGTAAGTTCAGAGTTCATATTGAACAGTGCAGTGTTTTCTCTCTGTTGAACAGGAGAGAATTAGTGAGGAAAACCACAGGTAAAAGGCTCACTGGAACTTTTATCAGAACCCTGTCTAAATTTTAATAGCAGAAATTGTTAAAAATGTTGCTGCCTATTGAGATTCCCTCTACTTTCTTCTTTCAAAAAAGGTGATATATTTCTAGGAAAATCTTTCCCACAGTATTTTTCACATACACTTCCTATTCCAAACTGAAAAGAATGTGATTTCTTCTTGATAAGTGTGGGTACAGGCAAGTTCCTTGGCTTCCCTTTTCAAGGAAATCTCTGCCTTTGTTTAAAAGTGCATGTTCTTGATCAGATAGTAATTTATATTTTCAAGGTGCCATCTGTGCTTTATCTTGTAATTCCAGGAGGGGATGAGGTACATTTAAATTATTTGGGTTAAACTTTCAAAAGTTTAACATACAAGAGGCTCAGACTGTTCTTTCACTGAAAATCTGAGATTTTTCAAATTACAAAAACTGATTAAACTGCATTTTATCCTAGGGATCAGTAATCGAGTTTGATTTTCTTTGATCATGCAGATAAGTATTGATGATAACCAGAAGTAGAACCAAACAAAGAAATAGATTCTTATCTCGACACTCAGAGTTCTTGATCTGAAACACAGATTCAAACTTTGTGGTCAAGCCTTTGCTCTTGGTTAGACTTATATTTCATCCATAGTTTCTTGCTGCTCTGTATTTATGATAGAAGGGTGATAAGAACTTCTGCCTCTTGGTACTGACCTACCTCCTCAAAGCAGCTATTTAAAATAGTTATTATCACAGCACATGATTGGGGGTGGGAACAAAGAATGGAATGTTATCAACTGGGAATGTGATTTATTTTAGTTAAAGAAGGTTTTGCTATTATTATACATACATATATGCCGTATGTATAGATGTATGCATCCATATATATAGAAATACAATTTCGCAACACTTTAGACAATGCATTCATTGGATTTAATGCACTGAAAAATGTGATTTAATTCAAAGAGGTTTTCTGTTTATTAAATGAGATGATATTTCCCTCTTCTGTTTGTTTTAGTATCCACCTTTGGGGCACAGAGACAGTTTTCAATATTGTGATTTTTCTATTGCAAGTTTTCTCACTGAACAAAACTTGAGCATGTGAAAACTCTTACTGTAAAACGTATTTCTGAGCAATATCACATCCAAGAATTAGGCAGGCCTATGGAGTGATTGTCTTTTAGAGCTCTGATGATCATTGCTGTTGCAATGGAGGAAATTACTATATTCCTTACTCAAAACATTCCTACAAAGCCAAGCATGACTATCAACAGTACATTTATTCATGCAAAAGGAGCCTAAAAAATGTAGGTGTTCCCCTTACATCAGCTTATATCCTGTTGACAACTCAAATGACACTAGGCCCATTTATTAGTTTCTAGTGGTTTAACTGACAATTTTTGGTCTCATAAAATGTACTATAAATACTATCTGTAGCACAGCCTTGCTGTTCAGTGGTACACCAATTGTTCAGATGGTTGAGAATGCTGTTTCCCAATGGGAAATGTGGCATTTGGCAATCATTTATTCCGGTTTCCTTGGAGGATATGAAGGATAGGTTTTACCAAAGTAATCCCTGAGTAAAAAGCAAGCACTGGACTACAGAATGAATGTTAGAGTGTAAACCCTTAAAACCTTAAAAGTAGATAGGGTGATTGCATACATTTACCTCTACAGGGAAATACATGTTTGTGCTTTCCACACATGACCTTCATGGGAATATTGTATGGGATTGATTTCATGAGTTTGGAAATGAGCCCTGGTGTTGAGAATGACTTCACAGCCTCAACTCTGAACTCTCTTGGCAGTGTGGATGTAGGAACGTCTTGCTCCCAGTGAAGTCAGTCCTGCCAGTGGTTATAACACAAAGAGGGTTTGGCTCAGAAGGGACAAGTTGTGATATAATGAAGTCCCACCACAGGGTGAAAAAAAAACTGGATATGTTTTCATCTAGAATAGGATAGTTTGTAGAGAGGGAGGAAAAAACAGCCCAAGCACTTACTCCTCTTGGTTCCTCCAGAGCTATGCTGCCCCTACCCCATCAGGAAAAACAGGGAAATGAAGCAAGACTGTGAAGTGCTGGTTTAGCCAATGTAAGATTAACACATTTGCTAAACTTTGTTCTTATTTTTCCAGTACCTAAATTTACCATGTTTCTCATCTGCAGAGAGTTTATGGTTGATCTTCCTTTCTTCTTGTCCTCCTTAGGAACACAGGGGTTAAGGGGCTGTAATTTTACACCTTCTCAGCCAGTAGGCAAACTGGTTGGTGACTTTTGCCTAAACTTGACATGTTGTAGGGATCAGAAGTATGTTAATTTCCTACCAGCTGTTCTAGAGAATTCATGCCTGTACATAGAAAAGAGTGAGCTAAAAGAAAGCAGAGAGAAATTGGGCCCTGCCCAGACTGGTGGCAGGGGGCAGATGACCGGGCAGCATGTGCTTATTGCCAGGGTGCTGGCACGTGTGTCACATGTTGGCAGCCACTGAACACACACTGCCTCCATCTCAGCTAAGTGGGCAGGGGATGTGGGAAGAGAGCAGGAGGAGGGGAGGGTGACAGAGAGGCACATGGGGCGGTCAAGGTGACATAGGAGGGGCTGGGTTTTGTAGGAGTGAGACATGTGAAGAATGGGGTATATAATTCATTCCAGAAGAAACAATGCTTCATACTCAAAGAATTTATTTTTTTTTTTTACTCTGTATTACATATTCTGTTTCTTTTTCACAGTTTCTTTTTATATGACCTTTTCTCTGCCCACACTCATTAATCAAACCTGTGACAACACAGACTTAGCAGTCTGGGTGGACTGTACGTTTACTTCTGAAAGATTTTAGCCACCACTTAGAAAAATGAATTAAAACTCTCTTGTGAAGATGCAGAAGCAATGAACTGAAACAGTTAAATGCTGATGTCAGAATAGAATGTGAGACCAAAACCCCCTTTTTTTCAGTCTCAGAATAATAGCTTCCCTGCTGAAGCAAACAGAAAATGTGTTGTCTGTGCAGATAAGAGAACCTTAGACTACCTTTGAAACTGTGATTCAGCACACTGAAGTTACTACTGTTTTGCAAGAAGATGCTGACTCATTTACTGACTCCATGCAAAACAATATAAAAGTGTCACTCTTTTTCTCCAGAAAAATTTAGACATCACTAACAGTAGCACTCATAGAATCACAGAATGGGTGAGGCTGAAATGGAACACAGTGGATCGTCTGGTCCAAGCTCCCTGCTCGAGCAGGGTCATCCTAGAGCACATGGCACAGGACTGCCATCAATCACAATCACAAATAAAGAATGGCCAGAAAGGGCTTTTGGAAGGCAAGTAATTCTACACTCAATAAAGCTGACTGGCCCATGTTGGGAATTACAGACAATTTTTAAATCCAATCACTGGTAACAAGACAGGTGCTTGTTTGCCTCTGGTTCTAGAAGCTTGTTGTCTTGTAGTGTGATGAAATAAAAAAATGATTGATGAAACTTTGAATGTTGTCCCAAGAAACCATTAGAAACAGAGAGAATGCAGTCAGAAACAGCTTCAAAAGTATTCTTTCTGCTGTTCCATGCTTTTTAAGAGAAACTGACAGGTTAGGTCTATGACCATTTTATTTTTATTTTTCCCCTTCTTAATAACAGCAAAGGGATTAAGTCTGTCCCTCCAGAGATCTACTGAATTCAGGAAATTTCTGTAACAGGGTATTTAGTAAAGTTTTTATTATGAGGCTTTTTTCATCAAAAATAGCATGCTAACTGAGCCTGCTAATTTTGTTCAGATTTCCTGAAAATTCTCAGAAATGCCAGTTAAGCAGTTATTAGTGCCTGCACAGTCAGTCCCAGTTGATGCAGAATTCAGCACTGCACTCCAGGAGGAGTCATACTGCCCATGAAGCATATGACCACCCATACTGCAAACCTCCATTTACTTCCACACATGTCCAAACTGACTCCAGATTCAGTAATGTGAAATATCATACGGAAAAAAAATTGGCTTGCACTGTGTGAACACACAGGGTGCCTGGAAGTTTTGAGCTGTATTCAAATTCGAAGGCAGTGCTATGGAGTCCTCCATTACCTGTGCCTTTCTTCCTGATTTCATACCTCCTCACAGGTCAAATACTTGTTCAGCAATTTTTAAGCCCTCCTGTGGCTTCCTTGGCTTTTACTAGAGAATTCAGTGGAATGGTTGCCAGGGAAGTACTGTAGAGAGATGCCAGCTGCACATTTGTAGAATTGGTGAGGCCACTTTGTCAAAACTGGCATTGTGTACACGTGAAAAAACTGCATTCTAGTTTGTGTACAAGGATGTGGCCCTAAATAACTCCAAAAAGGCTTTGAAAAGAGATGAGCTTACTTTCATATGTAACGGTTTTGGATGAAACGCTTCAAGAATCTGAAAGCAATGACACAGGTCGAACCTGCTCAAATCTCTCAAGATTAAAAACAGACTATGAAACTGCCTCATGCTCCTTCTCCGGGAGTTAAATAATATTTACCTCAGAACCACTTTTCTTTCTTGTAAGTTAAACCAAGGCAAGGCAGGTATGGAAACCATGGGCAATGATTAGTCAGCAAATGTTGCTCTCATTCTTCCTGTAGATCACACCCAGGGAAACTGTCTCCTCAGCAAATCTGGGCACTGGATTCGAAGTTCGTGCTCTGCATCTCTCAGAGTAGGGCCTAAACTTCTGTATTCTAGCGGAACAATTTAATACATTTAAGGTGGTCCTACTACTGCCATTTGTTCTTTTGTACAGGACTCTCTTGACTAAAAGCCACTTACATAGAAGTAACATGAATCCTAATGCGGCTTGGCGGGAGTGAAGTGCACAACTCTCTGAAGAATCAGGACTCCAGCAGTTGTAAGCGGTGCCTGGAGATTAGAGATTTGCCTGGATGAAGCAAAAGTATCTGTAGGGTTAGAGTTAGCTGCTGAGTGGGATGGATATATGTTGGATTTGTGTGCCCCAGTGCTTCTTGTGAACACGGCCCAAAGCTTTCCTACGTTGTCCTGCCAAAGTGCCTTGAGTCCAACCAAGGCAGAGATAAGAAGCTTGGCCACTTTTTATGCTTTTTGCTTACAGTTCCCTGAAGGGTTAATTAGCATACAGCAATAATAACTCCTTGGTCTATTTACAGGACTTTTCATCAATAGAGCTCAACATTCATTTTAGGGAAAGTAAGGCAAAAAAACCAGATATTTGCCCAAATTCACACATCTAGTAAGGCTTAACACTAAAGGCAGCTCTGCTTTGTGTATTGACTTTTCTCTCCAATGCCCCCAAAGTCTGACTTTGGGACTCAGCACTTAAAATCTGCCTGTATTGCACATTCCTGAGGACTTGTACTAGCTAAAAATGAGAAAGACCACAAAATATTGCAAGAAAGTCTCCACTGAAACTGGAAGGAACCTGAACAGCAAATTCATTGGAACAGGATTTTAATCCAAAATAAAAGATGCCTACTTTCCCGTGAGCATGTAGATGATATAAAATTGTCAGTGTATAATCGTATGACATTGCAAAGCTACATCATACTGTATTTAACCCACTACAGGAAATACATAAACAGAGGACAGTTTGCACTGGAAGTGTTTCCCACTCAGGTATTTGGTAACACAAACACAGCAGTGCACACAGTATCCTCTGCATTTGGTCTTCGTGTGGTCTAATAGGAGACAAGACAATGGGGAATCATAGCCCTTCTCCACATGCTCGGGAGAGACACAAAAATGTTAATCTAGCACTACATCTATAGCATAGTGGTTTATTTTTTCTTCTTGAGGAGGAGGGTAAGGTTGATTTGGAGGTACGTCAATGTCTTCTTTCCATAACTAATTTTGAGCAAACTTATTAAGCACTGATTTTAAAATCTGACCTGTAGTTAATTCTTCAGGTGTATGGCTAAAATGAAGCTTATTGCATCATGCCCTTGGTTTCCTCTTCCTATGGCAAATCTACTTTTTCATTTAATTCTTTGCCCATCATGTAGCATTTCAGTATTGTCCGTTTAAATAGTGAGTCTGTTGAGATTCTTGCAGTGTTTTTAATTCCGCTAGCTGCCAGGAACTGCTCTGAACATCAACCTGATTCTTTTTTTTCCTTTTTTTTTTTCTTCTGTACCTGCGCCTTGCAAACACTTAATTATAGCTGTGTGGCTTCTGCACATAGTTTTTATTATCTAAAGACCTAAAGATACAATGTATTTTCTCCTCTAGTGATCTGCTACCTGGCCTTTTCATTCTCTCATCCTTTGAAAGGCTTCTGCCTCTGCTTCCTCCTGAAGAAGTTTCCTGCCCACATCCCTGACACGTAGTATCCCACTATGCCTTACAGTGTTTAATCCAGAGCAGAAGGCACTAAAGCTGATGTAGAACCAGGAAAAGCTGCTGCCAACTCCCCAGTAGTGGATGGTCCCTGTGAAGATGAGGATTCTCTGGGGAGAGAACTGGGAGATAGAGCTCTCGTGGCTCCTCCTGTGCCACAAGTGCAGTAATAAAGGATGTAGCTAGATGGAGAACCCAACTGAATTTTATCTTTTTGGAGGAATATCTGGTGGTAATTCAGTAACTTTGGCTGGTTCCCATGGTCTCTGTGTGACACTTACACAGGCAAAAATTAGGTGTTGCTTGCAAAGAATTTCCAGAGCAAGAGTAATGAGGGGGGTTTGTTTCCTGGAGATTAGTTTATAGTTGGTGTGACTCAACCCTGATAAGATCAGTTCATAAGAGAATAACTGATCATGATTTCTGGTTGGTTTTTTCTTTTTTTTTTTTAATTTCAAAAAAAAATGTCTATTTTTGACCCAGAATGCTATTTTATGGCTTTCATTTGTTCCTAGAGAAGCCAGAATGCTATTGCAGCCAACAGCTGAAGGGTTGGATTTTAAAGGATGAATCTTCATAACCTGTATATTAGCTCGTCTTTGTCACATGGCTCACTGAGGTGACAGGGCCAATGTCCTTGTTCTCACTTTGTATCTACGCTCCAGAGGAAGTCTCTGCCTGAATGTCTCTGGTCAACAGGTCACTGGATAGGCTTTTGCTCTCCACTTCAAGAAAAGCAGTTGTGTTGAAAGGCAAGCGAGTAGTTTCAAGCTACATAGGACCAGTAGCCCAGTACTCTCATAACACAAATTTAAGGCTCCTTATTCCTCAGTGTCACTTCACATCAGTCTGTATGTATGAAATAGGGAGCTTAAAGACCCATACAGGGAGGAGGACTCTTAGTCTGGGAAAAGACTCAGGGAAGTTAGTGCAGAATTCTGTTTGTTTCAATGGGAGCACTTTTGAGCTGAGAAAGCCAACACCGTCAAAATTTTACCAGTATTGTTGCTTTAGTTAAGAGTGAGAAACTAACCCCAGCACTGCCACATGTATGTGCCAGGATGCTGCAAACAACCACCACAGTTCTTTGTCAGGCAATGTATGTGGTGTATGAGGAAGGCAGTTTAGGAATGATCTCTGTCAGCCAAAGCCATTTCTAGTGCAGCCTGAGGATTTACAAAATTAACGAAGGAATTTGGAGAAAACAGTTTAAAAATAATAAAAAAAAAAGTGGGATTCTGTTGTTGAAGGAAAATGTTTATGTGAAAATTGTTCATTTCTGGTGAATATTTGGAGCATGGAGTAGGTGATAGAACATGGTTGAAAAACGAAAAACACAACACATGAAAATTTTCAAATGTTTAAATCTGTTATTAAAAAGTATTCTCTTTGTGATGGTAGGGGGAGTTGTTGGGGTAGTGGTTGTTGTTGTTATTATTGTTTGTTTATATTATTGTTGTTGTTGATGTTTAGTAGTAGTAGTAGTAGTAGTAGTAGTAGTAGTAGTATTACTGTTGATTGGTTTGGATTTTTTTGTTACTTCCTCAGGAGGAAAATTTTCCCAGTAAGGTCTGTAGTTGAGTGACACTGTGAGCATTGGTATTAGTTATATGATACCTATAGTAAATGATGTTTAAAATAAGCTCTTAAAAAAAGACTTCAAATTTAGAGTAATGTGTGTTTTTTTGTTATAGCTACATTTTCCCTATGGAGATAATAAAACATTGTGTTCATAATTAAAAGAGCACTCAGAGATGCATGGTGGCTCAAATCTAAGAGCCGCCCAGTAGAGAAGAGTACACTCTGAACTATTTACACTGAAACTGTTGATGTTTAGGAAGAGCGACTTTTTCTGAGGCAAATCTGAATATGCTTCCTTCCAAGCAGGGTCCCACCTTCTGCCCACACAGATTATGTGAGAAATGTTTCAGCACCTTACTATATATAGTCAAGTCTTCGTACTGTCCTGCCGAGGTCAGTGGGAGGTGATGAAACCGAGACGGGGGAGGAAATGAGCCGTGTGGGAGTGAGCTGGTGCATCCTGAACCTGGGAGGCACTGGGAAGAGATGGGTCAGCTTCGGCCGTCACATCCAGCAAACCTCTGGGTGGGAGTGCAAGGGAAAAAGTTCGTGCAAAAAAAAGTGTTGCTAATACTTCTGTGGAGGTGGAGTGGGGCATTTGCTTTGAATGAGGAGCTTGAGCTGTCTGAATGAAGCTGCAGGGGAAAGGTGCGACTGAGAGACGCCGGTTGGAGGAAATCGTGAATGTGCTTAACAGCTCCCCTGTGTGAGGTGGCTGACTCTGTGCTGGGACAGTCTCCATACGGGTTGGGCAGAAATGACGTAGGAAGAATCATATATTCCCGTAGTCATATGTGATAGGAAAGTTCCCATGGCTGAAAGCTTTGTTATGGCTAGATTAATCTGTCACTTGCAGTAGGCACTATTGTTACAATCTATATAGTTGATCAGACAATATTCCTCAATTCTCAGAACATTCATCCCCTAACATTGGAATCTGATAATAGAGAAAGACACAAATTTCATGTCAATTTTTTTACCAATTTGGTGTGTTGTTTTTTGTTTGTTTGTTTGGGGGTTTGTTGCTGTTTTGTTTTTTTTTTAACAAAGTATTTTTGTTTTCTTAATTGAAAGTTTCTACCATCACTAACTATTAATTCTTACTTGCACTGAGATCTGGCTTGAAGCGCTGAGTACTTCACAAACAGGGCAAAGGAGAGCCTGTTCTGAATATGGACAAATGATCTGCTTTAGGGGAAAATGAGTGGGGTTTTTTTTAATAAGGAGTTTAAATTAAAGATGTATTAAACAATGAAATTGCAGGGGAAAGCTAGCACAGCTTTGAATGGGACCTGCAATTTATTCTCCCTGTAAATGGTATGTTAAGTCTGATGGCTCATGACCACTAAACAAGAATTAGAGCAGCTTCTACATAACTTGGCATGCATTTCTCAGAAATAAATTCTTATTGTCAGGCAGATGAGATTCCTGAAAGAATGTTCATCATCTAATTTTACAATGGGAAAATGCTTTCAGTCATAGAAGAAAAGTTAATTGAGGAATTGGAGACAAGTTTTCTTTTCTTCGGTAGTTTGTTCTAGAATTTGAGGAACATTTGTGAGTTATGAACCAGGTTCCACTGGGTTGGGCAATACCCACTTCCAGTTCAAGGAATCTTAAGCATATTTAGGATGCCAAATAAGTAAAATTGACATATCATTGATATTTCAGAAGAATACATGTGACTGGTATATTCATTGGCTAATTTTTTCTTTCAAATCCAATGAATGAAACAGGAGTTGATGTATTGGAGAAACATTCTATTTTAAAATTAGAGAAGAAAAAAGGAAAAGTGGAGTAGAAAAGAGGAACTATTTTATTAGGCTGCAACTTGCATTCTTTATTTGGCATCTATTTCATTATCTCCCATTTCCTGATGATAACATAATGTCCTTTCTTTTCCTGTTACCCAAGCACTTTACAGAACATGTGTTGCATGCCTGTTGGCAATCATGGACAATTTGACATTCACAGTTTCTTTTTACATGACTTGATATGATTTCTCTTTCAAAATTCTCCCTCCCTCACCAGTGGAATACAACTCCCTCTTCCCATTGCTGTGTTACACACTGAAGAACAGTAGATGTTACCTGCAAGAGGTTTCAAGGCTGCAGATCCAGTTATATACACTTGGACTGAGCTACTGTTCCTGGCTATTGCCTTTCTGGAAGCCAGTGGGTGCTCCTGGTGGTTGTGGGGACAAGGGCAGCCTGTGCTTTTCCAGGTGTTACAAGGAAACAATTCTGTTTCACTTTCTTCCCAGGATGGGTTTTAAACAGCTGATTTAGACAAGCTGTAAGGTCTTCTGGAGTCATGGTGAGTGTCTCACAGTGCTTTCTGAGCAGTCTGAACAGTGATATGTTCCCTAGCTTCTGTCAGGCATATTTCCTGATGGGAATATAAAGCCAAGCTGGCATCTGTTCTTAAAATTGCTGAGATAGGTTCCTCTTCACCCTGGAGACCCAGTTATCATCCAAGCACAGTTCCTCTGCTGCTGGACAGCATGCAGCTCACTCCATTTGGCAGTTATGGATCTTGGAAATGTCACCAGCTCTGAACTGCTCTGACTCTCCTCTCCCACCTGATGCTTGGTTGCACTGTCTATCCTGGGCCTTCAGTGAGAGACAGAGATACATTTCCTCAAGACAATACACCTTTTCCACTCTCCTTTTCCACAGCCATCTGTTTCTTTGCTGAGAAAGTAAGCCCTGCTCAGTATTTGTCATCAGTGCTGGCTTGGCTTGACTTGGCCTTACCCCACATCTTGCCTTTTTGTTTACAGTGTGTGGATTGTAGCTTTATGGATCCACACCGCAGAGACTTCTTTGCAACACTTTCTCATAGGTAGTGATCTGACTGAATAATCATTCCAAGGTCAGCAGCAAGGCCTCCAAAACCATTACCTGAATCTATCCGTTCACTATCTTTTTTTCAGTCACAAAGCAGATGATCAGTATCTCATCCTCTCATCTCATCATTTTCTTTGAGGTAACAGGGAAGACACAAGTATCTTATCAGTGGTAACAACCAGTGACTTCTTTTTGATAGTCAGTGGGTTTGGGTCAGTGCAGGTCCACGGTAAATGTCAACATTTTCTGACTGATGAAAGTTCTCTGAGTTCAGTGATGCATTTTCTTATCAGGTTGGACAGTTCACCAGTACAGGCTGTGAAGCGGTTAGATTTTCTTCAATTTTTTCACTCCTGCCTTATGTCCAGGCATTTTTTCCCCAATTTTTCATTATTTGTTCCACAATGTATATATTTGATTGGGATTGTTGCGCATGTGTTCTTTGCCAGTATCCATTTGCCCTACTACCAGGACTTCTTTTTTTTTTGGTCTGGACTGAACTAGTAGCTATTAGGGCTTGTTTTGCAACTTCTTGATCAGTGAAGAAGGAATTGTTACCTCGATTTTCTGCAGAGTAGTGCTTGTTTCTTCTACAACTTCACTTAAAGAGAAGTCTTTCTGAGAAGACTTGCTGAGTTGGGATCTGCGTGAATGCTGGCATCCATAGCTATCAAATAGAAGTATAATTCTGCTTTTTTGGTGTGGTTTTCAGGTTAAAATAACAAACACAAAATCCTGAATTTCTCAGATGGCTGATTCTGCTAGTGGTTACTGTAGAGGTCAAACATGGCTATGAGATTTCCCTGCTTTTCAGGCACCAGTCCTGGCAGCATTCACTACAGAACTGCTACTGTGGTCATTTAACTAAATTCCAGTAGGTCCTGAGCTGCTGAAGACCACATTTTTTTGTAAAAATGTTTTAAAGAATTAATATATGGATATCAGGTATTACTATTCTGAGCAAGAAGCTGATGTAGACATAGCCAGAAAAAAAAATATATTTTATCTGTAATGTATAGAGTATCTATTAATGAACAATTGTTCCTGAAGTGCTAATATGTCGTAGTTAAATATAATTTAATATACAGTATTCTACTAAATCCCCACAATTCTCCCTCTTTTAAGCTATTTTTGGGCACAAGCTGCAGTACACACTTGCTTGGGAAAGTCCATACTTTTATTTTCTTTATACAGATTTTAAGACATACCTTGTCACTTATGTTTCTTTTTAAAGGAAGTGACTAGATCTGAGAAACCCTTGTTTGGGAATGTGGAGAATGATTTATGACCTAGACTGTTTTCCAAAGAGAATCTCAGGTGGGAAATAAAAGAAAGTTATGGTCCATCAATGATATCATGTAACATTATTACATTACATATCAGTTAAACTAACAAACCAGTCTTTAAACTGTCTTACATGGCTGTGGGTTTTTTTTCTAATTAAGCACCATCTTTGATATAAAAATTGTAAGGAAACTTTTTCTCTGCCTTACAATTGTAAAGTTTGTAGGACTCCTCTCATAATCTTACTGCACATG
>VYZS01014310.1:22533-32746 GCA_013400695.1 Neodrepanis coruscans | reverse complement strand
TTTAATACCATTCTTAGTTTTGTTTCACTATTAGTTTTTCCTTTAAATATTACAATTTTCAGTCTGAAATGTACTAGGCCAAATCCTCACTTAGAATTGATCATGTTAGCACTTTTATAACTGGCTAGTTTGCATTATTGAAATGTGGAATTTATTTATGTTGGTGAGTAGCAAGTTTGAGTTTTACTTTTGGGATCTTTTTTAACCCATAATGGCAACAACAAGAACAACAAAGTGCCAGAAAAAGCTTTGGTATTAAATAATTTCTACACATATTTGTAATAAACGGGGGGGAAAAAAAGAAAATTTGCAGATTCTGAAAATGCTGAAGTTCTGAATAATGGTCCAATTCTCATGTCCTCTCTTATTTCAAACTCGGGCTATCAATTGTAGCTGAACAACAGTTAGGATGCAGAACCTGAAGATCATAAAATAGGTCCTAGGATTCCCTAGAAATTTGAACCTGTTGTTTAAATACACACACGAGGAAATATTCCAATAAGTTAAAAATTACAAAAAAGCAGAGAAATTAATGTGGAATAGTGACTGCTTCAGATGAGTTCAGCAAGCACTATTGTTCTGTTTAAAAAACTGGGTCGTATATGTGGATGTTTATTATATGTAGCTCAGAGGATGTGAGTATTTTTTGAGCCTCATATGCATCATTTTACAGCTTCAGTCTCACTTTTTTTTTACACTTTGAGACCCACAATTGTTGGAGTTAAGCAAGAAAAGTGTTCTCATTTGCTTTATTCTCACTTTGATCCAATTATGAGACAAACTTTTCCTCTATGTAAGAATAAGTACTTATTGATTTAAGAAGAAACAGGCATATTGATCCAAAGGGAAAATATACTGTACATGTTGATCAATATTTACCTTGCAGGACAAAACATCCTGGTATTCACTTCAAGGCATCAATATATACGTATTACTGGATGTTTGTGCCATTAAGTCAGGTAACTGGGCTAGATTTCCATCTAACATTATAAACTTTCTTAATGATTATTTTTCTAGTCAAATATTAGTCTCTAAAGGGAAGAAGGAGTTAGAGAACCAGAAAAAGAATAATTGTTCACCTCTCTCGAGATAAATAATACTTTTCATTAAACTCAGCTGATGCCATCAAGAGCCACTATACTGATTATATAAGCAGTGAGAAATACTCCAAATTCCTCCTAAAAGTGTTTACCTGTACCAAGATAAAATTGAAAATCTAAGCATAAATTTCTGAAGATATTTAGGTGCTTAGCTTATAATTAGTTCGATGTCAATTATATTGTTTAAGAAGGAGCTGTTTCCTTTTAATTTCCAAGAATGGAGCACAACTGAGCTCCAAGAATACCTTTAAAAATTCTGTGCGATCCAGGCATCACTGGCTCCTCTCTCTCTCTCTGCAGGCTAGGGGTTTCTTCTGGCTGGAATTCATTGACATAGAGCTAACCATAAATTACACAAAGATAAACTAATTATAGTGTAATGGGGCAGTCATGGTACACATTTTTTTCTCTGACATTTCTTTTCCGTCCCATAATAGCTCTAACACTGGGTTAATCATTTTTATTTAAATGTTTTCTTTATGGCTAATTTCACCCTAATATCACCCGTCTTCATCTTGAGTCTCCTGAGGCGCTTGCTATGAAGGACACACCCAGGGAAGGGGCAAGCACAGAACAAAGAGAAGCTGTGACAGCTACACAGTTAATGTGTATTCTTGACATGATGAACACCATAATAACAATGTATAATACATGTTGCTTCAGACCAGAATAAATAAGCTGACCATCCCTTCAAACTGCCTTTATTATGTCCTCCTCTAAGGAATAAACTGTGTGTCCTTTCTGCATGGCTTTGCCCTGGTGGGACACTTTCTAAGCCTGACTGAAATTCATGTTTAAATTCTTATCACCTTGTGTCTCAGTCACCTTTCACCTTGTCTCTCACCCTTGTCAGAAACAAGCCTGTCCTCTCCTGTTCATGTCTATTCAAAATGTTCAAAACATCATTGCCTTAGCACATGGTTTGGGGAGTTTTATCTGCTCCAGGCTCTTCATCCTTGGTTTAATCTAATTCTTATTTACTGGACTACTTCTGGGAAGGTCTTGTATCCCTACTCTCCCCAGCCTTCTCTTTTCAAATCATCGCTTTCCTTTTGCAGGGCTGGGAATGATGTACTATCCCAGCTAACTTACTTTCTCCCTTGAAACGGCTTTTAGCTGTGGGATAACAGAAATTATAGAAATAATACAAAACTTCATAACAACTACAGTGATGCTGCGCTTCAATTCTTGGCCTATTTATTTGCCTGATAGGATTTCACCTCTCTTTTGAGTGTAGCTGTGTACAGCTGCTGATTATCCATTATTTGACTAAATATGGGTTATGAACTGTCTGCACACTGCCAGGCATGATGCAATCCTTAACCCTGAGTGACATCTGCTTGTTTTCAGGGAATGCAAATAATAAAAATAATGTGAAATACAGATTTTTAGAAGCCTGGGCTTAAAAAGCTGCTTACCTGTCAAATGGGCATACCTGCACCTGGATGAAGGGAACAGATATGATGTTCACTGTCTATGCTATGCATCCACTGGAGTAAGCAGCTCTGCACTGGGAGTCAGAAGACTGTGTTGGTATCTTCAAGCAGACATCAGGGTTTACATGGCAAAGGTTTTGTAGGGGAGAGAAGCTGCAGGGATGTCTTCTGTGAGCTGCCTCTCATCAGACAGAGCCAGTTCCAGACAGCTGAAACTGAGGCCATCAGCAATGCTGGTGGCAGCTCTGGTAAAACTTATTTTAAAAGGGTTGAAAATACTGCACAGCAGCTGTGAGTAAATGTATGAGAAGCAGCCCTGCAGACGCCAAGGCCAATGAAGAAGAAAGAGGAGATGCCCCAGGTGCTGGAGCAGAGATTCCCCTGCAGCCCAGGGATAAGACCATGAAGCAGGCTGTCCTCTTGAAGGCCATGGAAGATCTCAGTAGAGCAGATATCCACCATTCAGACCATGGAGGACCCTATGCAACAGCAGATGGATATGCCCCGAAAGAAGATGTGCCTTATAGAGAGCCTGTGTTGGAACAGAATCCTGGCAGGAAATGGAATGCAGTCCATGGAGAAGAGCCCACACTGGAGCAGGTTTTCTGGCAGGAACTGTGACCCTGTCGAGGACTCAAGCTGGTATCAATTCTTCAAAGACTGAAGCCCATGGGAAAGACCCATGTTGGAACAGTTCACGAAGTCCCTCCTGTGTGAGGGACTCCTCACTGGAACAAGAGAGCAGTGTGAGGAGAAAGGAGCTGCAGAGATTAAGCATTATGAACTGACCACAAGTGCATTCCCCGTCCTCCTGTACCACTCAAGGGGGAGGATGTAGAAGTGTCAAGAGTGAAGCTGAATCTGGGAAGAAATGGATGGAGGGAAGATGTGTTTAGTTTTGAGGGTTTTTTTATTTCTCACTGTCCTTTTCTGTTATTAACTGGAAATAAAATAGATTCATTTCCTCAAGCTGAGTCGGTTTCCCCCATCATGGTAGTTGGTGAGTGTGCTCTGTGTCATTCTCATGAACCATGAGCTTTCTCATTATATTGTCTCCCCCTGTCCTGCCGACAAAGTAGAGTGAGAGATTGGCATGATGGCACCTGGCAGCCAGCTAAAGTTAATCCACCACAGGCTCACAGCTGACTTGTCATCTGGCCAGCTCAATGTCAGAGCAGAGAAGCTTCAGTCTGCTCTGCACATGTACTCTTGTAATGGAATTCTTTATCACATTCCCTGAAATTTTAAAAATGTTTTTGATGTTCTCTGAATACCTTTGTGAAATAAAGAAGTGTTAACATTGTCATTTTCTCCAAGGAACTGTGGTACAAAGAGACTGAATGTTTCACTTAAAACTGCATGGTGAACACCGTCCAAACCTCTTGCTTGTACTGCAGCAGTGATCTCCATATCTTGCTTTATTTCTCTGTTTGTTAAAGAAAACAGCTCCCCTTTACATTCCTTAACAGGAACTCTTGACTGCTATTGAACAAAAAAGATTTTGAACAAGTGATAGAGATCACAATGGTACTCTAATTGCAATGACACTCTGACCACATACCTGTCATCATTAATTATATATAAGACAGTTATAGTGAAATACATTGAAATAGAAAGGCACAAAGATAGGCTTACTTAAAATGAACTTATTTCTCCAGTCTCAGGATATTTGGCACATATGTGCAGCAAGTATCAGAAGTCAAAATTCATCACTAACTATACACAGGGACAGTC
Organism: Neodrepanis coruscans; assembly: GCA_013400695.1. NCBI lineage: Eukaryota > Metazoa > Chordata > Aves > Passeriformes > Philepittidae > Neodrepanis > Neodrepanis coruscans. The sequence goes on along the minus strand of VYZS01014310.1, from coordinate 28,476 downwards.
TCCCGAGAAAGGTGAGGCCTGTAGAAGATGGCAGACCTCACAGACACCAGTGTTGTTTTCTAGGGCCAAGCAAGTATACTTATTATAAAGCCGAATTGAATTTTATTAATATAAATGTTCAGTGAAAGCCCATCTCTCAGAGAATGAATACTAGATTCACTAGAATGTGAATATTTGTGCTACTTTGGGGCAGTTTAAAAACATAATCAAATAAAACAATGCAATGTTGAGGCACCATGCAATGCGATTAAGAGATCTTCACTGAATATTTATCAGTAATAATTAACTTGGAAAAATTAGAATTTGTTACTGAAGATTTTGTGCACAGTGAAGTTGAACCAATCCCTCAACTATTAGCAGTACTATTAGCAGTTTACTCTTTCTGAAGATCAAACATAACATACTATTCAATCTTTCTAATCTGACTTCATTAGACCTTTGTAATCTGAAAAAAATATCCAAGAGACTTTAAGAGATGGATTTAAAAGAAAATGAAAAATAAACCTCTATGACCAGTATGTTGGTTCATTAAGAAAACTTTCCATTGCTTCCTGCTTCTTAGTAAAGAGCATTGAAAATACAACAGACTTGTTCACCTTTTCCAGAAAATCTAGGAGATATCTACTTTTAAGTTTTTGAACCTGTCTATATGTGTTTTTAGGGAATGACCATAAAAGGAGTTAAGGACGAGGATGAGCTGTCCATTTGCCAGTCAATTATCATTCTAAATTTCTTACTTATTAAGTCAAGATTAAGGCCAAGCAAATACGGACCTGTATCTTTTTCCTACTTCCAGCTACCTTCTCAGGTAGGAGCAATTTTAGCAGGCATCCCTTAAGAGAAACATTTGTCAGCTCTTACACAGCTTTATTAGTGGAGGAATCCCTGATTAACAATGTTGATATTGGAATAGATACAGTATCTGACTAGGCTCAGGGAGATCTTCATGTCTGCCTGAGTAGATTAGGCCTAGCCACTGTGGTCTTCCTCCTGTAAACAGACAGGACCTCCATGTAATACGTGCAAAAAAAAACCCCCAAACCCCTAAATTCTTTGAATTCGGATGCAAAGGAGAGCCAAAGGAAGTGAGATAAACTCTTCATTCAGCTTCTTTTGTATATGTAGAAAAGTTTTACCCCATTTTTCCAAAAAGAAAATTAGTTGAGAAATTTAAACAGAAGTACAGCTCTAAGTTTGGAAGGGATCAGAAGAACTAACATGATAAGACATTTCTCTTTTTAAATTTAACGATGCATGAAAAACAAATGATTGCCTTTTTTTATCACAGGCTCTTGAGAACATCTTGTCCAACCCCTGCTGCTGAAGCAGGGTCAGCCAAAGCAGGTTTCCCAGGACCAAGTCCAGCTGGGTATTGAATATCTCCACAGGTGAAGACCTGACAGCATCTCTGGTAAATGTGTTCCAATGTCTGAGCACAGTAAAAAAATACTTCCTTGTGTTCAGGTGAAATTTCCATTACCCATTGTTTCTTGTCCTATCAGTGAGCATCACTGAGGAGAACCTTGCTTCCTCTTCTTCCTTCCCTCCCATCAAATATTTAGGCACTAAGATTCCACTGAGCCCTTCTCTTCTCCAGGCTGAACAGTCCCAGCTACCCCAGCCTTTCCTCAGATGTTCCATTCCCTTCATTGTCTTTGTTTCCCTGTGCTGGAATCTGCATGTTTTCCCTCATGTCTGATCAAAGAGTTCTGTAAATCTTATGGATATGTACTAGTACAGAAATTATTATGGTCCTGTTATGAGGCATTTTAGGTAAGAGAATCACGAACCACAGAATCACAGAGTATGATGAGTTGAAAGGGATCCACAAGGATCATTAGGTCCTGGCCCTGCACAGGACAAGAGTCACACCATGTGCTTGAGGTTATCATCCAAACACCTCTTGAACTCTGTCAGGTTTGGTGCTGTGACCACTTCCCTGGGAAGCCTGTTCCAGTGCCTAACCACCCTCTGGGTGAAGAACCTTTTTCTAACGTCCAACTTAAACCTCCCCTGACACAATTTCAGACCATTCTCCCAGGCCTGTCACTGGTCACCAGAGAGAAGAGATCAGTGTCTGCCCTTCTTCTTCCTCCCACAAGGAAGCTGTAGACTGCAATGAGGTCTCACCTCAGTCTCCTCTTTACCAGGCAAATAATTTTAAATTTGTAATGCTGACTAAAGCATTTCTGTTATCAGTTTTGTTGGGAATTAAGAGTAGTTTTTGGACTTCAGTAGCTGTCTCCAGATGTAAATGGAAGTTGACTTTTACGTATATTCTATGTAAAACTAGTTACCAAAAAAACCCCAAAAAACAACACAAACAAACAAAAAAAAAACCCAAAAAACCAAAACAAAACCAAAACATAAACTACTTATCAATTAAAATAGCTGAAGCAGCAAAACTCTTTCTATAGGCCATAGGGTATTTCAAAGCAGACAGATAGAATTTTGGTTTCTGTTACATTAGACTAAATCTTACATGCCATGTTTTTATATTGCTGGGTGGTCTTTGAGGCAAGAATTGTGGTTCTTATAACTCTTTAGTTCTATTCTAGCTGAGGCTGCTGCTGCTGACATTAGTCTTCTGTAGTCAGAACTTTCTTATTGCAGAAGGAAACAGTGCCCTTCTCCCCACCCCTGACACCAAGGTATTACTGTACATAATCAAGTCCCTGACAAGACTGATTTGCCTGTGATCAAGAACGCTTGACATTTTGCTGGACAGACTAGGTAATTCATATTGCCTGAGAAGGCAGGAACAGCTTGTGATAAAGTGACACCTATTAACTAGTACCTCTGTGCACCACCTAAACATAACTAGCAATAATTGCGGTGTGTCAACCCTATGAAATGGAGTGGTGGTGTGGCTGGTTCCTATCTCCACCATACTTGTTCTGTAAGCAGACCCACTGGCCAGTTGTTCCTCCAACAGATCCTTCAGATTACCTAAGCCATCAGAATAAAAATGCCAGAGATCAGCCCAGCAAAACCAAGAGATAACAGGCTGGATGTGAGTGAGAGTTCCTGAATTTGGACCTGGATGTGACCATGACCAGGAAGATTTAGAAGGGATACTTTTCAAACAGTGATATGATAGAATGTGTGGGATTGATGGTGTCTTTGGTATTCCCCTTCCCAAGTGTTTTGTGCATGTATGTGTGCATGTGTACATAACCAGAGTGTTTAATTCCACTAAAATTGCAAATACATATAAACTTGAGATGCTCCTTGATGAATAGCAAATGTGATTCAACTTCGTGATTACACCTCAGTCAGTCAACAATCATACAATATGTACCTGTCCTTGATGCCTAAAATGTCTGCAGTCATATTCGGCCTATTACATTTCCTTTCTGTAAAATATTCTTTTATCTTACAGAAAAAAAGCTCAACAAAATAAAACTCGACAAACAAACCCCACTCTTTGTATTCACTATTTCTAATAAATGAAAGAAGTTAAAAAAGCCACTGATAACTGTTATTCTTTCCTTTCACCTATATACAGACTAAAATCTCACATACCTGATCATCTGTCACCCACATTTCCTTGCCTTTTTACAACTATTATTTATCTTATGTTTGTGTTAGTGTACATAAGGCACTAAGAGTTTCTCTGACCTCTTGGTAAGAAGCTCACAAAGAAAGAATGGAGAGTCTGAGGAACAGAAAACCATACAAGGGGGCTTTCTAATTGTACATGGGTGACTTAAAACAACAGTATGGTAAATTGCAGTGAAAAGTCAAGAGAAGCCCTGCCCAGTATACTCCAGCTGTTGCACCTAATATGCATGCTCTGTGCTTAACACTTTTTTATTGGTTCTCAATTTGCAAACATTTTCTGCTGTACTTTTGTATGTTATTATCAGCACCTGCCTGGTAATGGACTGAAGCAGCATGAATGTGGCATGCTGTCTGTTTTGGTAAGACTGTGGCAGGAAAGCAATAAATGGGAAATGATAATACACAGCAGTTGAAATATACTACCTCCTGCAATAAAAATTTCTATTTGTATTTAAGAATCTGAAGGAAACCAATCACTGTGCAGCCTTGTTAGATGCTTCATAAATCTGGTAGCGATGGAAAAGTCTCTTTAATAGATTTCACCTGTGGTAAGGTCACTAATTTCCTTTTGCCATACCTTGCTCTACCTTATATCCTTTACAACCCACTTTGATTCATCCAAAATTCTCAGTCATGTCAGTGGAAATGCTGCAGAAAAAGGGTTGTAGAATCTGGCTCCTCAGGCAAGTTGCATAAGTGTATTTCTGCAACTATCCTCAAACAGATGTGTTTGAAGTAGCTCTGGGCTTTGTAACCGTCACTGGGAGAGCGAATCTCTCTTCAGACTGCCCACTGCTGCTCTCCCAACAAGAGACTTTCTGACACCAGTGAGTTCAGCGCTGCTGTGGCTGTACGGCTGGTCCTTCTCCAGGGCATCAGATGTATAAGGATCTTTCACAACATCTACTAAATGCAGAGAGATCCTACAAGCTCTTAACAAACCTAAACCTAGTGAGTTGCAGAAGATCCTTTCCATTTCACAAGATTTGACTTCAGCGGTCTCAGCTCACACATGTCTAGCAACTCAATTCTGACCTTAAAATTTGTATCGAATGTTTAATGAGACATCGTGGCTTGCACAGAGTGGAATCTGCCTTTAAAAATACATGGCAAATGAGTTTCCTCACTGGTGCACTGGAGCACAGGGGCCCTGTGGCAGCTGGAGCACAGGAGAGCAGCAAACAGCTCCTGAAATTGCCATTTCTCAATGGAGTGTCCTTTTACTTCAAAATATCCACACGCATGTATCTGTGGAAAGGTGCTGTGTTCCCTTGAATTAACCATCTTCTGCTTTTGAAGAAGGTGTCTAGTGAAGCTCTCCCTGCCTGTATACCTGGTCCTGCTGAGACTGAGCTTTTTTTGATCTGTTGGAGAAAGGTACTAACTGCTAAGCACACAGTAGCACCTTTTTGTGGATCTTTTTGCAGATCTTTTTAAAATCTCTTTCTTTCCTTTTACTGCCAGGCTGTGATTCTACTGACAAAAGGCACTTGATTCCATGTATGCAAACCTGCTGGAAGAGATGGGGCTGTTCTGGAATAAATACAAGGCCAATTTGCCTCTAAGTTTCAACCATATCAAATCCATAAAGTCTATTTATAAGTTACAGTAAAAGGAGGGTCCTGTATCTCTTTAAAGATGTAATGTGAAAAATCAAATAATTGAGAAGCACTAGGTATACTTGATTCATCTCAATACTATCCTAGCTTGTGAAGCACAGAGCACTCACACCTGCAGAGCTTCCCTGAGGGAAGGAGTGCCTGAAATAAATCCCCAGGTATAGTCCTACCATTTCTGTTCTAAAAAAAAGCCCAGTTTAGCCTCGGAGGCTTAATTTTGTTGTACACTACAAACTTTTAGTAAACAGTAGTAGAGAGTTTCAAGGAGCTTGTGTTCTAAGCTCCTGATCTTTCCAGTGTTTACAAGGTTGCTTAACTTTTTTGCTCTAAATTGTCCAGTTTAAGTCAATGAGACTACTCACATGCATAATGTTATGCCTAAATTTTTCTAATATGAGAGCAAAGATAAAGATAGGATGTGAGAGAGGAAATGTTATTATCCTGATCTTGCAGACAAGGGACTGAAGCATAGCAAAGGATGGGATCCTGAACCTCCAGAGTGTGTATCTACTTCATTCTTAAGCATGAGTAACTTCCATCAGGTTTGCCGTGTCGTCTGGACTGAAGCACAAGGTCTGGATTTCAGTGACTGTCTCTGTCACCGATTTTAAGTAAGTTACTTAAGTTCTGGTCCGGCGGTTAAATTCAAGTGCTTAAAAAGCACAGGACGCGTTTCGCATGAGATGCGAATGACTAGGTTGAAGTAAAGGGGGATGATCTGACCCTTTAGCTTTATCTCTGGAGCGTTACAGGTGGATGG
>VYZS01014310.1:11505-20218 GCA_013400695.1 Neodrepanis coruscans | reverse complement strand
CATATTTTGGGCCAAATGCAAAAAAAAAAAAAAAACAAAACAAATGAAATAAACCGGGCATATAACCCTGATTATTTTTTGTGTGTTCACATTAGCAGCCCATTTGCCAGATTTTAAGAGTTTCATTTTAAAATTTGAAGCTGTAATGCATTGTAAGGTCCAAATTCTTTAAAAGACACACTCTGTTAGCTTCGGTTGACTGCTCACATCAATTGTTACTCACATGCTTACTGGGGTACCATGTAGTATGGCTCTCTATTAAACATTATAAATTATCATTGAAATGTAAACAAAAAACATATTCATATCCTGCGTTTAGAAATAAGTACTAGAATGCCTTTCAAATACTTGGAAAGACTTTCTCTGAATCAGCTAAGCAGGGGCACCTTCTGAGTGGCTTGTGGCAGTGCTCTCACACCTTGCTAGTGAATCGCATATTTTAAGGTGTTTAGAGCCTTAGTGAAACAGAAAATGAAGGATGAGATTATTTTCTCATATAAAAGTGTAGTTGCTTGTAATTTTCCAAACCAAATTTTTGCCATTAGGTAAGTTCGTTTATTCTTTGTTTTCTTCTCTACTGAGGGAAAATTTAAGTCCAAAAAGTGGGAATGGATTTGTTCATGTTACACTCAGTATTCCTCTTTATGGGTAAACGTAACAGTAGTGTATGATGGTTGGTACTATGTCTCCCTTCCAAAAGGTGTCATTGCTTGCATGCAGAAGATTCTTTCTAATATTGACATGCTCTGTTTTGATTTTGACTCATAAATGTTTGTCTAAAAAAAGAATTAAAAGTACAGGATATAATGCTTACATGGATCTATGCCCCCCACCCCCTCAAGATACCTCAATCCTTAGCAAAGCTTAGACAAGTTCTAGTTTAATGGCTGTATGTCTTATCCCTTTATCAAGCCTTTGAAACTGATGTCTGGGGACATAAGAAAAACTAAGTGTAGACCAAGTGCAGAACCAAGAACTCTTAAAATTATAGTTGTCCTTGTCATAGCTGTCCTTAGCAGAACTGTGAGGGGAAGTGTCCAAAATACTGCAGAGCTCTGCAGTTTACTTAGTTCATGTTTCTATCATCCCAGACTTGCTTCCAACCTTAAAGATTTTCTCACAGATATTAATATTGGTGACTATCCATGTGCTCTTTCTCCCTTTTTGATTTGTTCATTTGTTTGTTGTTTTTTGTTTTCCTTTTTTTTAAAGTAAATTAGACAAAGCTCAAAACTTGATCTACTGTAAATTTACAAAGAAAATAGAAATAGAAATTATATCCCTAATGATAAGGTAAATTTAAGATAAAAAGCCAAGGAGAAGTCAGGTTTATCCACCAAGTAAGGCTGACCAGATGGAAGTCAGTGGATTTCCAATGCTGGATATCCTCAGCAGTCAGGATTTCAAACCTAGTTCAAATGATTCCTGAAAGAATCCTCTACCTAATGGGTATGGCTTCCAGGGTAAATGACAGGAATGCAGAGGCATGATGTGAAGTTGTACTAACTGTCCTAATTCAATCAGGAAGGACTGGTGGACTCTGGCATTTAAAGAGACTGAGAAATCGCTCATCTCTCTGGGCCAATGTAATGATGGGAAGATGGGGGAGAGGTTTTGTGTCTTTGCCCTTCATGCTCCCAGTAACTGGAGAAGCTTAGGCACTGATCCTGTGTGCATCATTTATCCCAGCTGAGTATTTCTCAGGGTTGCTGCTTAGCTCCAAGTTAGCAAAGTGAGTTGGTGTACCTTTCATAAGTCCTGTTTTCAGGGGTTTCAGTGGAGAGATGAGCTTGTCATACACCTCTGACTCTCCACCTCAGCTGCCGGCTGCCAGTGCTCCCTCCAGGAATGACCCTTGCACTGGTTTCCTTATATAAGCATGAACAATATCTTTGTCATTTTCGTTACATGAAGTGTAAAGTAAAAAAAAAAGCGATAGTCTCCATCTCAGCATTACTGTAGCAGTTTTGCTTTCCCTTGTAGACCCTAATACCAAAAACCTGGTCTGCCTGCTACTTCCACTGCATAACAGTGCAAAAATGTAACTGGAAAATCAATCCACAGAGTTTTACAACAATGCAAAACTTGGTTTTCATCATTAAATTGAATAACTTCAAACTGAATCCAAAAACATTTCCAGACATATTTTATTTGAGCTTAGGTACTTCTTACGCTAATGCCACAGGCTTGGAGCAAACAGGGAAATGGGTCCTGACTGTATTTTGGAAACAGAAAACAAGGGCATAATGAATCGTATGCTGTTCTGGCAGATCATTTTTGGCAACATTCTCTTAGAAAGTCCAGAGGATATCGAAAGTCATGGATCACAGCCTAATTGTGTGGCTCTTTGTCAGGAAAAGTTCCACTGAAGTCTTGTGGGATTTTTTTCTTCTGTTTTATGTGCAAGAAGAGCTGGATCCATAGTGAATTTTATTATTTTTCGGTCAAGATTCACATATGTACTTGATTACATTTTGACCAGTCATTACTTTCTACTATTATTAAAAGTAATAGATTTAGACCAAAGAAAACATAGTCAAGTAGTAGAATGTAGTGTAGCAGTGATGGGATTTTTGGAAAAAGTTTTCATCCTTATGAGAGTACAGCAGGATGCGCTGCTGGCACTGTAGTGGGCTCCCCTGGAATTCCCCTCCCAAGTGACAAACCCCACTTTTCCAGCAAGTATAAAATCAGCCAGAAAGAAAGAAGGATACAGGAATACATTAAGTCACTTGATGAGTGGAAGGTAAGAGCTCTGATAATTTTTTCTGGGACTATGATTCTTTGGGAAGCCTTTATAAATGCTTGCAACTCAATGCAAGAGTCTAAAGAGGGAAGTCCTATTCTTCATTGGTATTTTTTCTATAATCCAAATATTATTTTTGCTCCCTGTCCCAGCGCTGGAGGGGAACAGCATTTAGAGATGAATGTGAATCCCATCTGCTACACTTCAGTCTTGTCAGCTTTCTTTATGGCAAATTTTAAACAGGGGGCTATTTTAAATACCTTTGACTCATCCGAAGTAGCTGCAGGAGTTTTATCTCCTTGGTGGCTCCCCAGTGAAACCAACAGACTTCATCTGGGAAACTCCCTGCTTCCAAGGTCAGCTGTGGCTTGTTGTCCCTATGTCTGTAATCTATAGCTAAGCCTAACTACAACTTGGAGGGTTTTGTTTGCTCCCTAAATTTAAACAGAATTATGTTAGTCTCATAGGATGTGTTGTGATGCATCTTTATTAAAAGCCCAACAACTTCTGCCTTACCCTTCTCCTTTAAGACACACATTATGCCTTGCTTTAAGATGGTAAACAAGAAGAGATTGCAGGTTTTTTTGCACTAAGAAGGTTCTTACCAACAGTGTGGTGACTGCAAAAGATACGTGTATATTCTTAGCTTTGTTTGTACTGTTGCAAGTTCATTGCAGTTCATTCAGTGCAGGTTCAGGACCTGTGTGTCATGCTCATGCTTCTTGTATAAATGCCTCAAAAGGCCATTCAGGTTTTGAGGAGCAGTCACACTGAAATCATATTTTTTAAATTATGGGAACTGTCCACTTCTCTTGCTTATTTTGTTTATTTCATGTGAAAGATTTATGTTTCTTCGTCTGATGCCAGTTGCTTTAGCTTTCTCAGGAAAAGAGAAACTTGCTCTGTAAGAGGGATCTGATTCCCTGCTGAATTGCTTCAACTTTTCCACTTGTTTCAACTCACTGAGAACAGCAGAGCATTTGCAGTGTAAAGCTGGAATTGTCCATAGTGGATTGGATCCAAAAATATATGCAAAAACATAGTGAGTTAACTCAAATATGTAGTGTAGAGGAACTTGCTAATTCATTTTCACTTTAGGAGTTATTTTTAAGTTTATTTAAGGGGGTAGTGGTGGTAAAAAAAGTCATACAGATCTCTAATATGCTTATTCAGGCTGGTAATTTCTTTTAATAATCCGTAACAGCCTGAAGAGTTTGAAGGGAAATTAGTAAGCAATTCTGTGATCATGTAGCAGTGTTTCTGAAACTTCCTATAGATTGGATGAGTTGACTATTGATATATTGTTGGAGATATTTGGCAATAACTGTTCTAGACATAAAGGGATCCTTTTATGTTTTCTCTGTTGCATATTTAGATACACTGTGATGAGGACTTCCTATGCCTTTTAAATCCTATAGATAGATACAAAAAGTACAGTTCCTCATCTGCTGTTTGCCTTTTCTTGAGTAAGAGCCCTGGAAGAATATCCAAAAGCTCAATTTAGCCACTTAAGAATGTGCTGTATTCTCAGATTGAGTGCCTTAATTTACACCTCACCTCACCTTTTACAGTCAGTTTATTTATAAGATGGAAATGTGTGCATTTTCTTTGTCATGGTGAATTTATTCCACTTTTCTGCTTGATTTTTAGTGAATAAAGGTGACAAGGGTTTAATGAGTTAATAAAACTTGGCCTTAATTAGGAAAATTACCTTCATATTTTTCTCATAATTTATAATGAGAATGATTTATAATGACTCTGGTTTCAATTCAAAAACTTGAAGAAAGAACCTTTTTCATATTTGCAATGATATCAAGTCCAGTAATTTGCACACGAAGTTAATGAAAGAATGGATTTCTTTTTATTATCTCCTTTAGCAATGAATTGTTACATGAATATAGCTCAAGCACAGAGAATGCTGAGAAGAGCATGTATGGAAAACATACGTGATACAGGATGCACTTTTTATCATTTGTCAGCACTTTGGAAAAGAATTCCCAAAGAACTGAAAATTATGTAGGATCTTTGAGACAAGTTTTTTTTACACCCTTGCAATTGTTCACTAACACGGAAATTAATTTTACATGTGCCATATATATAAATGTTTCACATATACACTGTTAGCAGAGTTCTTTTCTTAATCTTGTTTGTTGAATTACGTATTGTGTGCTTCCTTCATTTTGCAGAGAGAAGCTCTCCCTTGAAATTTCATTGTATGCCCATAATTGTATTGTCAATTCGTGCAGTTAACCAGAATTTACACTAGGCAGAAATAGAGAAATGACTGAATAAACTAAACATCTCCCTAGACTGTGTAGAAAATGCTGAATACAGAATTAGTGCAGAAGGAGAGAAATTGGTCCACTTATTTTTAACCTTTTTTTCTGTTTTGATACAGTCCTTTAAAAGACCTGGAGGTGTTTGGTTTGGGTTTTCTTAAGCAGCTTAATATGACCCTCAGTTTTTAGCTGTCAGAGAGGACCACTCCTCACCTTTGTACTTATTATTTACACTGAACTGTGTGATGAGGCGGAAATTAAAAATAGAATTAAAATGGTTCTAAAGTAGAGTCATTCACAGACATTGTGAAGTGTAGCATATTAAATTACAATAATAAAGCTAATTATCAGCTGCTTGCTGAGATATTGCATGCTTTTAATTAAAACTAGTTTGTAGGATTCTAGCATTTTTCTTCAAGTATTTGAAGATTGATTGTGCGATACAGATTGCCCTTTTTCTATGTTTATAGTCTTCCTGTTACAGATTCAGTCATATGTAGCACATTTGTATGTTAAAAATATATATGTATTAGGTCTTTGGTTTAAAAGGTAGCTAAATGTTAAATCCTTATACAAAGGTGTCGTTATTAACCTCTTCTCTTGGTTGTTTCCTCATACTCCTTGACTTCAGTGGATGCAAAAGGTTTGGTTATGCTAGGACGAGATCCTTCAGTGCAATTAGAAATGCAGCTGTACTATCGTTCTGCAGATAGGTGCAACTCCCAACTTTATCCCCAAAAGACTGATGACAAATGCATGACAATACGTCACTCCTAACTTATTTTTAATGTGCACAGGTATGTTAAGGGCTATAAGTTTTTAGTGTGTTTTTCAGGCCGCAGCCTCCTTTTGCTTTATTAATTCATTTATTAAACTTTTCTGTATATGTAATGGGTGGTTGAATCTAGGACCCATTTTAGGAGCTTTGCTCCAACTTAGGTTTTGAAGCAAGTCGAGTTTTTGGTTGTTGGTCTGGATTTTTAGTTTGCTAAAGCTGTAGCCTATGATGAGGAGCCAATGAGATGTGTCACAGACCACAAAGAGGAGACATGCTCACACACCAGCACACCATTAGGGCCAGCTGCTCCAGTGACCTGCACGAGTGGTCCCTTTTCCTGCCGCGGGGCTGCTTGCGTAAGTGGGGGTTGCGAAGTCAGGCCTTTGCCCAAGGTAGCTGTGGAAGCAAGGCTGGGGTTTGCCTCTTTGCTTGTTTGTTCTATTGCAGTTAACCCAGAGCTGCCACCACTGAGAAATGCACTCACTTTTTATATCTGCAAAAGCAGCTGCAGAACACCAGGTCCCTTGTAGAAAAGTTTATTCCCCTCCGCCACTTCAAGACTTTGTGAGCGCTTATTTTCTGCTTTGAGGTTTCATGGACCTACCCTACTGGGGTGCACTCAAGACAGAAGTGTTCCTTCAGGGACATTTCTGTCTGCTCAGCAAGGCTGCACATCAAAATTGTCAGGAAACATGCAGCTGGATGAGGTATGCGTTTGTGGACTCCTTGCAGCACCAGAGGTAGTTATCTGTGGGTGGAAGGACAGCTCTGAGTTTAGGCGTGGTGGTGTAAGTCCAAAGTGGCTCCACAAATGTCAACATTTGTGATTTCATTTCCTTACCATAAGTGAGGTTCCATTGCACTGAGTGTGGAGCACATCTTGTCCCAGAGAAGTCAGTACATACATACAATAACTTGGGAAACACAGAAGAAAAAAAAAATAGCTTGGGTTAGCTCACTCCATTGAATCACATCAATGGTCAAATCTTGCGATCTTTTAATATCCTAAGAGAGCAGGATTTGTAGGAGGACTAACTGACATGCTTATACATGCTTTATTTGAATTGATGAAGCCCTGTGTAAATTCTAAACATTCATTTTCTTGATAAGGAGGTTTACTTTTGAATTTGCATTGTAAAATAGGAGATGAAATAATAAACCAAGATTTGCAAATAATTAATTTGTTGTACTCTGAAAAATTATAAAATCTTGACCTTGCAATGACTTCTTCCTATTTATGCCTGGTAATGTAAAAGTCCCAAATCCACTTCTGGTTGTAACTGACATTAGGTATAAATGGAGTGGTACCACAGGGTGATTCACAGGATGTATTTGGATATATTATTAAGACATAATACAAGTTATATTGTATAGATAGTTGCAAGGAGGGAAATCAGTCACATGTAAATTTTCTTTGGACTCAAGGTGGTAACATGGACAAATACTGACTAACACAAATACAAAATTTTTGTGTGAGCATGGTTACTTAGGAGCCTCCTTATTTAAAACAAAACCAACATAGCCTTTCAGGGGTTTTTTGTGTTGATTATTAATTAACTTAAGATTGCAATATTTGATTCTTTTTCCAAAGGACTATGATAACTTCGTCTCTGAATCTGGTATTTGTAGTTTGAAGAGGAAAGGATACTGTTTTTTATCTGAACAGCCTTGAAAGAAATAGTTTTATTTATTTTGAAAGGAATTTTAGCTGTTTTGTAGCTCAGGTAATATGGTGCCAAACTTTAAAGCTATTTGTATTCCTAAATAGAAAAGTTATGTGTTATTACCTAAGTGCTGATCCCTTTCCTGCTATAAATGAGAGCAACACACATTCAGCATTTGAGAGCAAGATTGCTTCAGTCAGACCACCACCTAGCTTTTGATTTCTAACTTCAGTGTCCTAAATTAGCTGGTAACATAAACAGATGCTACTGCATTGAAGACAGTGAAGCCGTACACACTCCTTATGCTAGTGACAAATTTGATTCACAGATAAAACTTAAACAATGAAAAATTATGAGACATCATATTCTTGCCAAACTGAAACATACAATAATTTAGAGTTTCATGTCATAAACATTTCTAAAATGTTGGTCTTTTAGATAGGTCATTGTAAAGATTTTATAATTTACAAACTGACCACAAATAGATGCTTTAGTGCAAATCCTCATATCCATACACAGGACTCTCTTGTTTTCCAGGAAGTCAGTGACAATATTTCTGCTGATTCTGCATAGGAGGAAAGGGAGATAAAAAACAGGGTTTCCTATTCATAGATTTACTGTACCAAAGACAAAGGGGTAAATTCTACTGTTAGCACTTAAAATTTAGCCCAAGACATGTTTGTTACACTCAAATCTAGTGTGAAAAACCTTTTAACAGACATAGGGACAAAACTAGGGATGGTTCCTCGCAGAACTAGAGGGGAAGGGGATGTCTTGTGAAGTATTCTTTGCTGATACAGAGCAAAGCTGAAGTTAGCTGGGATTTCATTAATATTTATCAGATACCACAGGAATACAGTTGTCCTCTGGGAAGGATTCAAAAAACATTGAGGATTTTTTTAGTTCTTTTTTTGCTTTTATCAGTTTAATGCTTAATGCTTATGGATCTTAATATACATTTATGAACCCCATTTAAGTGTTCTAAGTAATTACTGAGAGGAAAATACCTTTCCATTGTCACTTTTCCACCAGCTCTGTTTTCTCTCTATGTTTCATTGCTGGAAAATAGATCAGCTTTGTCAAATATCTTAAAAGCACCTAAATCAAGGATAAACCCTGAAGTTATCAATGTGAGATCTATGGGCATGTGTTTCAGTACCAGCAGTCATCCAATCTCATAGAAAGCAAGCTAGGAGTATTCTGCTAAAAACAACAACAAAACAAAACAAACATACAACAATCCGTA
>VYZS01014310.1:1505-6505 GCA_013400695.1 Neodrepanis coruscans | reverse complement strand
AGATTGTCTGGTCCTCTGTAAAACACTTTATTTCTCCTGTTCTATGAGTAATGCTCTTGAGGTGTAGGTTACCCTCTGGCTTTATGGAACTAGGTGATTTGGTTCACTATCACACTTGGTTGTGTTTTTTTAAACAATAAATTAAAACATAAATTTGGTTTGGTGGGTTTCTTTGGGGCTTTTTGTTTTGTTCTTTTTAACCCAGTAATGAAACAGGTCCCCAGAAACAGTCTCCTCATCTCAACAGGAGTGTTTTGCAGCCATGTGCTTCATGCAGCTGCAGCTGACTCAGGTGGGGCAGGAGCCAGCTGAGCCAAGAGAGTATAAAATTCGCATGAGTGAGCCAAACCCTGCATGCACACTGGCATTCCTGCTTCTGGGAATCCAGGCGTGTCTGACTCCTAGAGGAACTGAAATACTGTGTGACTAGCACAGAGTTCACACTTTTTATTTTTCTCCTGAAAGTGGTATTTCATGAGGCAAGCAGTTGCAGTTCTGAAATGAGGAGAGAACTGACATACATTTAACCAAACGGTATCCGGCACCCATACACGAGAGTCAGAAAACAGATAATATCTCACTTAACAAGCAGTATTTTTCCTGTCTTTTTTTCTCTCTCTCTTTTTTCTTTTTTTTTTTTTTTCTCTCTCAGTTATAGGGTCTAGCAGTTAAGGAAGGTGAAAAAGCAGTACAAATGTTTCCACATCTAACATTGAAAGATCCCCTAGGAGGAACCAGGCTGTGCTGTGCTCTGCAAAAGCAGGAAGAAGAGTTTTGAATTTGGTGTTCTTGCTAGGTCCTGGGAAGGTGGAAATGAGTGTATCCTGGGCTGGTATCTGCCACCTGAGCGACTGGCTCTCATCACAGAGTGACTCTCTTCTCATCACTGGAGGTTTGAGTTTTTACTAGTGAAAAGGGAATGTGAACTGGGTTCTGACTCTCATCCAGAAAATTGTCTGTTGCTTTTCCTGCATAATTTCTGCAGTGATTCTACTGTTTCCATAGGAAACAACCCTCAGTATTAAATGCACCCAACATTAGCTTGTGAAATGATAGGGAGTTCGATTTCTTTAAGAAATCCACACTGGCTTTCTTTTCAACAGTTGTAGCACCGCCAGCACCATCCTAGCCTAAAGTGAATTGCACTCCAAACTGAATGAAGGTGTTAAAGGAAGATCAGGCTACAGACTTTGACAAAAATAAAGGATGCTAAAGCCTTACTGGACTGGGTACTTTTTTTCCTTGCTTTCCTTATGTCTTCAACTATATTTCTAGGGCAGAGGTGAGCAAACTCGGAGAGAAGTTGAGTGTCTTACCAGGCATTGGTGATAGGATAGGCACTTCTCTGACTATTTTCATACAGAAATGACAGTGTTCGGAAAGTTGAGAGCGTCTTTCAGAGATGCAGGTGGAATTGAAGGAATGTTTGATACAGCCTGCAATTGAAGTTATCCCCATTTATGACTCAACCAAGAGCACCATGCCAGAAACAGAACTTCAACTCAACAGCTAAGGTGACTCTTTATAATAATTAATTAAAAAGCAAAACAAAACAAAGCCATACCACACCTCCTCTACCCAAGATTAGATTGCATTGTTTATACTTTGCTTTGCTCTGTAATGTGGCATTTTAATAATTTTCCCCAGTACTAGCCACTAAGTGTTGGGAGAAGGTTTAAGCTCCTTTTCCTTTGACAAATTATTGTTCTGGGCATGCCTGCTAGAAATTAAATGGGAGTGTTCCCCCCTTTGCCCCACCCCAATTATAAATTCATTGGCAAAGGAATGTTAATGAGATTGCATATCTGTAAGATTGCCATGCAGTAGGGAGTTTACCCTGGTGTAATTGTTTAGATATAGTTAAGGTATGAAATACAAATACAATGCTCTAGAGTCCAAGACAGAGAGCTCAATAATTGGAGCTATTTTAAATCCACTATTTTTCCCTTTTTTTGTGTGTAGGGATTTCTCAATCACCTGTATCAATAAGAAATCCAATTATATTAAAGGGGTCACTAAAGTCAAGTTTGCTGAGTTTTCTTAACTACGGTGTCCTGCAAAAAAAACATACCCGATCCCCAACTCCTGCCCTGCCAAGTCCCTGAGACTAGTTTGATTCATGCCAATTGGGCAAATAGCAATTAATTTCACAAGTAGAAGACTAATACCTGTTAAGTGAACCGAAGAGTTCACCACTGTGAAAGTACTCATCTGATAATAAAAAGACTGATTGAACTTATCTTCAAAGTATCCTACTTAGCCTGAATATTGTAGGATGGGTAATTACACACTAAGATTTTATATTATTTGCTATCTGTTATCTTACAAGTGTGGTATTATGAGTTTATATGGTTTGTAGCAAAGAAAAGTCTTCAGATATTTAGGATAAGTGTTCTTCTCTGTCTAGACTAAGTCAAAGCATCAATTTCCATTGTTGTAACTGGGAGCATAGTTTGATCCTTGCAAGATGCAGGCAGCTTTTGATTACTGTTACTTTTAAACAAATTTCCTTAATCTACATGTAGTATCTAGAGAGCTGCTAGGCTGCCGTTTGCCCTCCAATTAAACTTCTGGGTCTTTTTTTGTTGTATGGTGGAAATGAACAAACTGAAATATTTCAGCTGTCTCTCCTCACCTGTGCATTCTATCTTTTAGAGATAGCTCGACTTGGCAGGACTGGTCTTGTGCTGGAAAGTTGCTGGCAGTTCTGTAAGTTCCTTACGGAAAACTACAGAAATAACTAAAGAAGAAGCCAAACTGTGAATGGCAAAAGCTGTTTTAATGAACTTGTTTTCTACTTCTATTTTCCTTTGCTGCAAAATTCATATTCCCTCATTTGCATTTATACAATCTGTCTTTGCTCTTGCACTTGCATCTAGCAGGTGTGATTTTGGCCACTTAAGAATATCCCACAGAAGCTGGATATGAAGGGGACCTTAGGAAATCATCTACCTAGTCTTTATGTCAATGCAGGACTGTTTCTTCATTAATCTTGAATGCAGTTTTAGCTGGTTCACCTGATGCCACTCTCAGCACTCCTGCTCAGAGATTATTCCACAGTTTGATCATTAAGAAATGCAGTAACATGCTCATTTCATTCATTTAAACATAGATTTGTGCAAACAACTCAAAACAGCTAATTTGGAAGGTGATTTGAACCTACCTCACTTCCCTGTCATTTCCCCCTATATCTTGTTCACTATAGTTCAGAAATCACTATGCTTTGCTTCATCCGGGAGGTTGGGAGGAAATCATCTACTTCATTCAGATCAAGCCCATAACTGGCATCACTATAACTGGTTTCACTTAAGTGAGCTATATTTGATTTTGTTTTTCCTTTTCTGGGAAATGTTTTCAGGCTTAATCAATGTTTCTGTTTTAATAGGTGAATTCTCATTAGGAGAAAAACCACTAATTTGCTAGGGCCATGAAATTACTGCCCTTGCTGGTGTGCCAATTGCTACGGGATGTCTAAGAGATTACATCAATGTAATTTGGTAACATCTCCATTTTGGAGACAAGGGTCTTATGTGAACATTGCTGAGTTCAAAT
Organism: Neodrepanis coruscans; assembly: GCA_013400695.1. Classification (NCBI taxonomy): domain Eukaryota; kingdom Metazoa; phylum Chordata; class Aves; order Passeriformes; family Philepittidae; genus Neodrepanis; species Neodrepanis coruscans. The sequence continues at coordinate 2,953 of VYZS01014310.1, read as the reverse complement.
CCTGCTCTGGGCCTGGTCTATTCTTTGCTATTAATGCAAAGACCAGTCTTTTAGTAATAGTCAATGAAACTAATCACTTAAATAATTATCACTTAGATAATTCTTTCAGTAATTTTTTCCAAGACATGCTTTTGTTAGAGGTGTGTGAAGTAATTTTAAAAGAAGCTCTGCAAGACAGGGATATTACTGTGGGCAGGCCATGTGGGCTGTGACTGAGAGTTGAACCAAGAAACTTCACCATTTCTGGAAGTGCAATACTTAGCAAGAGATTTCTTTTCCTTTTTGTATTGCATTCAGGCACTAAAACAGTTCCACAATACTTATAATATGTTAAAGCACCAAACTGTTTTCTTTTACAAAACCTTGTGTACACATGATATTGAGGTTTGGTTCTTCTTTTCAAATAAAAGACAATTAAACTTTGAAAGCATGTGAATGAATTCTCCTACTTGTTCATGTTTTAAGAAGTCCTGGGAGCTACAGGCACTTACCTATGTGTAGCCACAAGAACTAGTCAAAGCTTGTTCTGTGGGTGTTGGTGAAACTTGCTGAAGTTGTAGTTGAATTTTTAGTTTAAGATAAAATTATGTTTTGGGATTAGTTCTTTTGGAGACCCAGAATGCTTGTGGGCTAGACTACACTATATCTTTGAAGCAAATCCAATGCTTTCGAGAGCTTTTGCAAAGGATGTCCATTTGATAACCTTTTTAATCTATCTGTCTGCATTGGCTTAACTAGATCTTCTGAGCATAGCACCTGGAAAGCATACATGTGTCTGACAAATATCCAAAATTGTAAGGCTGATAACTGTATCCAGGTTTCAGTAAGTTCAGAAGAGACATTGGCATGCATACTTTTCACAAATATGATTCCCCTCTATTTGTAAGAACTTTTCTCTGCAGAAGAGTAGGTTTTTGTCCTAAGAATACCATGCTCTAGTAGTGTTTAGGGGGTTTTGTTGAGTTTTATTTGGTTTATGGTTCCTTTTATGGTACTATTTGAAAGTGAATGTACTCTGATAACTAACTGATGCTACTTTCTTCACTTCTAGGAAAGGAAAGTCCTCCAATTAGTGATATCCCAGATGATCCAGATGAACCTATGCCTGTGCCAGAGGACCTTTCAACTAGTACTGGAGGACAACAGAGTTCTAAGAATGACAAAATTTTGGGTAAGATAACAAGTGCACTCTGATAAGAAATATTAGTAGATAATATAGTAGATAATGTTGAAGTACTGTATAACAAGCTGGTATACAAGCATATCCTATGCCTTTTCATCTTGTTAAGGTGCTAAGTGGCTTTTATGGAACCTTTCTTTTTGAAAAGGCATCTTCATCCACAGAGAAGTTATAAAGATTCTACAATTTATCTTCTTTCTAAAGCTTGGCTGATTTCATGAAATTCTCCTCAGGAAAGATAGTTTTCATTCTGCATAGGAAATGGAAT
>VYZS01014309.1:0-44407 GCA_013400695.1 Neodrepanis coruscans | reverse complement strand
AAAGCAGGCTGTTCCAAAGAGCAGCCTGAACAGCTACATGCAGGTAAAGGCACTTGTCCTTGGGTATCTAAGGGGGAGGTGATGGCTGCAGAGGAGACAACAGAATTGGTGGTGAGCTCTGAGCTCCTGTGCCCTGAATCTCTGGGGCAGGAGGAGGGAGCACCATCAAAGCCACAAAGGTCCCCGTTAACACAGACACCACTGAGTCACATGAAGCAGGGGGCACACAGGAGTGAAAATCCCTGAGAAGTCTGAAAAATAATAAACATCACATCATTGAAGCCATTTGCCCCTTCTGACCCTCTGACCAATCCACCAGCCTTCAATTAAAACTGGTGACCCTCCCAGGAATGAGAGAAACCTGCCAAATCCCTCCAGATCCCTGTTTCCTGACTGGAACTAAACAATGTGGAGAAAAAGTGAGAGGCAGAGACACTCTCAGGCAAGAGAAATGCTCTGAAATGGCACTGGGGGGGCACTGTAAACTGGAGCCTGGCCTGCAAGCATTAGTGAAATGTTTAGTAAAAATACTTAACTCTGTTATGTCTGGGGAGCTCTTTCTCTTTGGACTAAAATGTTACAAATATTACCATATAAATGAATCACTATATTTGTTGCTACTGGGTACATTATATACATCACGGTAAGAAAAGAACAATAATTAAATTAAGGGAGGAGAGAAAAAGGACAAACAAAATATTAGTAAATAAAATAGAAGACATATGTTCAATAATACTTTTCAGGCAATACTTTTGCTTGTTACATTTTCTATAAGGAGGAAAAAAAAAAAAATCTTCCACTCAAAATAAACCCTGGAAACAGCTGCCCAAAAGTCAGTTCCTTCCATCTCTGGGGCACTTGGAGGGGAAGTGCTGGAGACATCCTTGATTGTGGTGCTGTGGAGGAGCTTTCAGGGGCTCTCAGTGCAACCAGAGCCTGGGTTTTGTTTCCCAGCCCCCCAGGAGATGCAGAGGCTGCTGTGAGGGGCTGAGAGCCAGCAAGGGACCTGCTCCCTGTGCTCCATCCGTGTCCGTGGGGCTCCAAACAGCTCCTCTGCTCCCAGAAATGCCAACAGCTCCTCCTCCACGGAGGGGGAAGGTGAGTCCTCAGTCCTCCCAGCAGCATTTCCCATTCTTCATCACCACCCAGAGCACCCCTGCAGGGTTTTGCCCTACGTGAGCTTATCTGGAGTTTGGAAGTTTGAACATTGTCGCGTTCTTCCCTTGCACAGTAACAAACATCTCAGCCACAGCAGAGCCACACAAACTCTGCACCTTCTTTTCCTTCTGCCTCCTGAATAAATTATTCCCATAAGCAGTGATTGATTACTTGATCAGAGCTACTTAGTGTTTGATGAGCTTTCTGGGGCTCACCACATCAATTCTTTCCCAGTAGTTTCTTCTCTTACACGACCAGCTCTACCTAATACACAGGTACTAAAATACAAAGCAGTGCAAAATGACCACAAAGGAGTCCAGCCCACCCCCTCCTGGCAGGTGCACTGTGAGCAGGGGCTCCTGGGGGGCTGCAGGGCATTTCCCACTCCCAAGGCAAGGAGAAGGAGCAGAGCAGTTCCCAGAGCCCATCCCTCGGGTGCCTGAGTGTTCACAGTTACCGTGGGGTGGGGCTTGGACACTTGTTTTCCCCTTGGATAATACCTGAGGCTTGGCTGTGATTCCTTCAGCGTGGCCACTGTAACCACTCACCCAGGAAAGCTCCCTTCAGCTGCCTTTGCCAAGGGAATAGAAGCCTTTCCAAGGATTTCCTCTAGTTTGAATCGTGAAGAAAAAGTCCTTTTCACTGAAGAAGTCAAAGCAAGGAAGAAAAGGGAAGGGTTGTGCAGGAAACTGCCCAGGGAGGCATTTCCAGACCAGGTTTGTAACTCAGGAGGTTTCAGCCCTGACTGTTAATAAACATCTTTTTCATCCTTGCTTTTTCTACTTGCAACACAGAGACTCTTCCCTTCCTAAATATTTAAAGGCAGCTCTGATGGTTACAGAGCCCCTGAAATGCTAAGGGTCCTTTGCAGGATTTTGAAGCTGCTGTGAGCAGGCAAAGGGTGTACAGGGCACCTGGGCATCCACCCCTGCAGCCCAACAGCCACGGGGGGAGCACTGGGGATCCCTCAGTGAGAACTGGTGAGCCTTGGATGACCAAGAACCCAGGAAGGGCTCAGATGCAGAGGGCACTCAACATCATCCCAGAGTTTACCTTGGCAGGACAGGGATAAATGTGTCACACAGGATGCAGCTTAACATGGGCTCCTAATCCCGGGATCCAACTGCTGGGCATTTGCCACAGAATCCAAAGGAAATGTGGGTTTTTTTTATCTCTTTTTAGTAACAGCCTGTGTGCAGAAAGGAAACCTACAAATGCTGTTGCCGTGATGGGGGGGTTGTGTGTGTTTGTGTGCAACTCTCCTGCTCTCAGTGAGTGTTTTATGCACATTCACACCAACCTGTGCATGTGAGCTGGGAAATTCTGCTAAAGCCTAAGAAGGTTCTTATTTAAGGCAGTGGTTTGCCTTCCAATCATTACAGATGCATCTCCAGCAAGGTTCTCTGTTGCGTGAATGCCAACTAAACTGCTGTTTGAACAAGGAGAAAGGCCAGGGAAGCAGATTTAACCACTGATGAAACAAAAGACCATCCTGCCTCTTGGTGCATGAATGCTCTCTGCTTTCTCTGGGCCACATCATTTTTAGGAGTGTATCCCTGCTGGAATGACTAAATTCAAATTGTAACCAAAAAATCTTCGATTTCAAAACATTTCAGAACTATTTACAGGAGGTGAGATCCCAAGTGAAGGGTGGTTGTTTCCATTTTGGCTTTTCCCCAAACCCAAAGCACTGGTTTGGGTGTTGTTTCCATCCTTGGCCCAACCAAGCCCTGGGCCAGCAGCTTGAATCCTGTGTTCACAACAAGCTTGGCATGACTCCTATGGAGTGAAAATGGAACCTGTGGATCTGCAAATGCCAAAGAAGAGCCCCAGGCAGGGAGGGAGGAGTGGCAGCAGCTCAGGGGTTACAGCTCCTACCTACGACTCTGATGGACAGAAGGTTCTCTTGCTGCAGGTGTTGCAACAGGCCTTGAACAACAATGGAAAGATGCTCTTCAAATGTTTCTATTCCCATTAGAACCAGATTTCCTTTCCATTTGAGGCTCTATCCAGGTCTGGAGACACGAGGGGATCCAGCAAGGCCAGTGTTGGTCTGGTTACACTGGAGGGGCCGAGTAGTGGATGACAGAGTTGTAATCTGGGGGGGGGCTGTGGCATTCCAGGGTGGGATCCATGGGCAGCAGGACAGAGTCTTCCAGGGGGAAGTCCATGGTGTCCTCTTCCACCTGCACTGCTGGCTGGTACTTGACAACCTCGTGGTCAGACAGGATGGATTCCTTGCTCCTGCTGACAGCCCTCCTCCTGTGGGGAATAAATAAGGGGATATTCACCTGTCTCCACCAGGCTTGGTCTCCATGTGCAATTAATGGTCAAAATGGATTTTTTAAAAAAAATTATATAAAGCATCTCAAATTCTCTTTGCAGCACCCTGTAAGATAGGGACTTAATTGGAGAGGGGAACTGAAGTAGGTATTTTAGTGTTTTAAAAGTAGATTTAGGAGTAAACCCTGGAGCTCTGTTGCCCTGTCTTTTTATCTGCCCACATTTCAGCTCTCTTAGTGATAAAGGCAACTGCCCCAAACATACAGCAATATTCTCCTTCATTGTTCTGACACAGGTCAGTAAAAATTTGACTTTTCTGGAAGCAGAACTGAAGGCTATGACTTTTCTTAAAGTAAGGGATGAAATACTGAGCACTCTCTGACAGACTGTAATTTAAAATGATACTGAAAGGAAGAGTGTGTGTTGCACACACTCACACAGTGCAGGGCTCAGTCTCTCCTGGATTTCCCAGCCCTTCACAATCCCTTTGCAGGGTTCCAGCTGCTGCTCTGGGACTGCTGCAGCTTTCAATTCCTGCTGCCTCCCCTCATCCCAGGACATGGAGGTGCTGGGAGAGAAGCAAATTCCAGCCCCTGGAGCAACGTCAGTGATCAATTTATAGGGAGAATTTGTATCCCAAGGTGACCCCGAGGAATAGAAAGTGTTGTGGAGAAGAAAAAAGGCACTTTCTGTCATAAGCTGCCTTAAAAATAATATTCTGTTAACCTTGTTTTTTTTTCATCTGAGCAATTCCTGGGAAGAGGCCTGGATAATTTAGGGTTGGTTTTCAAAAGGATCCCAACGTAGGAATGGCTTTGGAGCTTCTGCCCTTTGCTCAGGAGCCTTGAAGGTGCAGCTCACAGACCCATCCCAGCACTGCCCATGGATCTCATGGATCTCATAGGACCATGGAATGGTTTGGGTTGGAAAGGAACCTTGAAGACCATCCAGTCCCACCCCCTGCCCTGGGCAGGGACACCTTCCAGTATCCCAGGCTGCTCAGAGCTCCATCCAACCTGGCCCTGAGGTTCAGAGTGAAATGAACATGCCTGGAAGAATTTAAAACCAAGAATTTGGTGTGGATATTTACATGTGTTTCACATGTTTCACATGTAGCACAAAGCTACATTTTAATGGTCTAAAGAGCCAAATAACTGTAGAATTCATTACCTTGTGTTTTGGGCATTGCTGCAGAGCTCCAGCTCCCAGCAGTTGGTCATGGACTCACTGTGGGGCTTTAGTAAGAAGGCAAAGGCAGTTCCTGCTCCAATGACCAGGAGGCACATTTGGAGGGAGGGGAACAAAAGCCCTGACAAATTCTTCCCTGCTCTGAGCAATGGAACCACAGCTTTGCCTCACTCTTTCTTTCTGGAACTTAGTTTTTGTTGCTCAGTTCTCCTGACTCGTGTCAGACAATTCCATGGCTGCTCTGGCTCTCAGTCTGCCAAATATTAAAGCTGGCAGTGGAGACAGAGAGAAGGCCCCCAGCCTGCACATCTGAGTGCTGGGAGAAAGAAAAGTTATCAGGGTTTAGTTTGACCACACAATGGGAAAATTTGGGTCCCCTGTAGAGTCCCAGCAAGTTCTTGTTGAGTTTCTGCCCCTGTAGGTCAGGAGACTGGATATTTGGGAATAACCTGCCACTGAAATCAGGCTGGTGTTTGAAGAAGGACCTTTAAATGCTGACATCTAATATCTGCTCCAAAGACAGAAAGCTGGTGAGTCAGGTCAGAAGCAGGTTTTGTCACTCTCTCTTAGCAGACCAAAATACAATTAACTTCTAAAACTCTCCCTAGTTCAAGGGGCTTTGTATTTGCCCTGCAATGCTCCTGGTACTGACCCTTGTGTCTGCCCTGCTCGTGCTCAGCAGCAGAGCATGTGCATGTGCTGGGGCTGTGTTTTGGGAGCATCCCTGCTCCACCTGTCCCTGACATCCCATTTGCTCCATGCAAACTGCTCCAGCACATCAGAGCCTTGGAATGGGCAGTGCCTGGTGCTCCAGGGAAAAGCAAAAGCCTCCTGATGCCCTGAGCCAGTTTAGTGCCCTGTGGAAGACAGAAATCCTCCCTGAGCCCACCAATAAACAATTTCTGACTGCTTAGATTGGATTAATCACACAATGATGCAGCTACAGGAGTTAGCAATGGTTATGTATTGAAATAATTTCATTAGAAGCTAAGCCAGCCCTGATGTGGCTCAGTGTTTCTCCTGCACTGCCCAAAAGCTGTTTCCTTCCTGCTTTTGCCTCTGCAAGAAGTGGGGTTTTGCCTCTGCCTCCTGAGGGCACCAGAGCTGCTCAGTTTGGACAGATCTGCCCAGGCCAGGCCCCCCTGGCTGCCCATGTTCTCACCATGGCACAGGACTGAGGATTAGCAAATACTGTGCCATTCAGCTGGAACACAGCTGCCCACTGACCCAAACTCACCACATCTGACACAGTGACCACCCTGAGAACTCATCTGTCCTTGCAGAACTCCTTTTTGTGTCCTGTCTGACAGGACAGGACCTGTGTCCCCCTGAAGGGGGGAGGTGAGAACCCAAAAACTGCCATTAAAGCTCCCCTTTTCCTGGCCTGTGTAGATTTCCTGCTACAGATGAAGCTGAAAACAGTAGGAATTAGATGGAGGAAAAGTTAAACTGATGTTAAGTAATGTTTCACCAACTTTTTAAAAGTTTTCTGGAGGTGCCAAAGTTGTTTAGAAGGTACCACAGAGGATAATTCTGCAACAGCCACAAGGCCTCAATGACCCACTGAGGATTTTCCTCCTACTGGGTGAAGCAGAGATTTTTGGTTAGAGGTAGAAAAATCCTGAAAGCATCAAAGAGCTGGGAAATCATTACTGGAGCTGTTTATTTTATTGGAGAGGGAGCCAGTTCCTATTAGCCTAAATTTTGGGGTCAATGACTTGAAGAGGAGCCTGGAGCAAAAGAGAAGGACTGCAAGCAAATCCCCCTGTGCAGGAGGGACTCCACTCTTCCTGCAGAGCTGTGGAGAAGCTCCTACTGCTTTGCCATAAGCCCAAGGATTTTGCCCTAAGTAGGAAAATCTAACAGACTGTTGTGTCTGTGTAGGAATCCTGCCTTTTGTTCAGGGCAAAATGACAAATTGGGCTGATTTTTGCCATTTGTCTCATGACCACATCTCTTCATAACTTGTAGGAGCTTCAGGGCATCGTAGGAGCTTTCACAGGTGTTTAATGAGGCACAGAGTTGAGAGTGATTCTTCTATTCAATTTTAATTATTTTGCAATTAAAGAAATAAAAGGGTTCTTTTTCCTTCTGGTGGTTGTGGCTGATACAGAGTTTGCTTTAATACATTTTAGACTGAGTGCTGTGCAGCAGGAATTTCATCCTGGATTCCCCTCTGGCATCTCCATTCTGCTGATGCAGAGAACTCAAGGGACTGGGATCAGGAATTCATGGTTTTCAGCACTTCTAAACACAAAGTACAAGCAACATAAAGCTTTCCCAGGCCAAAGCCACCCACTCCTAGAGTTTGTGTCCCCTCATGTGTGGCCCTGACACCCCAGCACCCCAAAGGCAGTGAGATGGAGAACACCCCAGTCAAATCCAGGCTGGGGAGCACAGCCTCACACAATTCTCCTTCTAGTCCTTGCTACCGGAAGCATAATCCTGGGAAAAAAGTGTGGCTTACATAACTCCTGAGTAGCTACTCATTCAAAGTTATGTTTTGGAGAGCTCAGTCAGGTCACAGTGCAAGGGGCAGGACACAACAATAAGTGTATTTATTATCTCAACACACTCAGGACAGAAGGAAAACCTTCTGGAAGTACATTGTGCCGTGGAGCAAACATGTTTCCCTGTCTCATTACTCTGAGGATCAAAAGGATTCCAGCCCCAGGTAGGTTGAATTTTCCTTGGGCACCTTGCATTTGGCCAGGAATGCCCGATGTTCCTGAGCAAATTCCAGCTGTTTCAGTATTATTGCCTTGTCTTAGGCCCAGTTTGGCTTTGGCAAAGGCAGTGCTGGGATCTGGATGCAGAATCCAGAGCCCAGAGTGGATCAGCTGAGCCTCAGTCCACTGGTGCCCCAGGCCTTGAGCAGAACCAGTCAGTGATGGCAGAGAAACTGGGGAGAACTGTGTTTGGGGGAGCAGGGGGAGGGAGGGGGGAGGACAACTGAGCAGATATCAAACCTTTTATAACTTTAAACAATTACTATAGAGTCTCTGGGAGAATTTTAAAGCAGTAGCCTGTTAATGTTATGAGCTGAAACCTGACTCCAGAGTCATCCCATCCTTAAATCCCTGTGTGTTCACTGTGCTCCCCTGAATGCTGATCCCAGTGTCCTTACCCCAGTCAACCTTTGTCTCTCACTGCAGCCACTGCTGGGACTTTCTACTTCAGCACATAAAGTGCTCAGAAATGCTCAGTGTGCTCTAAGAGTTGTCCCAGGCCCACAATACCAGATTTATCCTCACTAAACTCTTGACACTGACACTCCATGGTGTGGACTGTTGGCAGGTTTTAAACTCGACAGAGGAATGAAAGCAGGATAAATAAACAGGAAGATTTTGGCAAAAATAATAAATGCAGCCACCCTGGTTTAGAAAACATGCTCAGCCTTTGAACAGTTTTGTTTTAGAAAAGAAAGACTTTGAAAAGGATCCAGGGTAAATGTTTTGGATAGAGGGAGATACACAATTAACAGGGGTGACTTTATCTCCCCTGTTAAACCCACATCCCTCCTGACCTCTCCAGACTATTCCAAATGCTTTGGAGGCTTGTTTTTCAAGTTATCAGTGCAGGAGCACCCAGGGGTGTCATGTCCTCAAATCAGAGGCCACTGGGCTGCTCTGCACTGTTAAAGCTCATATTTGTGCCAATGACAGTCTGCAAGACTGAAAAACAAAATAAAAACAAACTGGAAAAAATCTCCTTCTCAGCTGGTCCCCAAACACTCAGTGAAGGATGTGGCCAAGAACAACCACACCTCTGTCCATCCACTCATCCCATGGGAATCAGGGGCTGGGAACAGCTTGCTGCAGGGTTTGCTGATCCCCCAAGGCTGGCACAGAAAAGATCAGGTGTCTCCTGGAGAATGGAATCCCTCTGGAAGGGTGGACTGGAAAAGGGAAGAGCCCAGCTTGGAGGGGGTCAGGCAGGGATTCACTGACCCCACAGGGCCTGACAGTCCAGATTTTCCAGGAAATCTCTAAAGAACAGGAATTCTAGTGTTTCTACATCTGGCTGAATGTTGATTTTTCAGAAGGGGCACAGAGAGAAAACTTTCCTTTGCCAACTCTTTATCCAAATGGGACAAATGCAGCAGGGAAACAGCAGTCAGAGGTGACCCACAGAACTCTTTGGAAGAACAAATCCTACCAGGGAGGCTGTTTGTGTGTGTGTGTGTGATTTGTGTCAATGTGACATCAGGCAGGAAAGGGAGGTAAAGCATCCAGGTAAAGCATCCCAGTGATGCAGCTCCTGACACTTGAGCTCCTGTTTTTGGAGCTGGTGCCATTTGTTCTCCAGAGGAATTTACTGCTGGCAGGAACTCTCTGCACAGGAGAAAAACATGGAGCCAGATCCATCTGCTAATCCCCACCAGGTGCAGCCCTGGGACAGGGGAACATTTAGGAACATTCCTAAAGTCACACTCCTATCCAGCAAAATCCAGAGCATGGGAGTCCCTGCTAGTCCTGTCCAGGATTCCTCCTGTAACCCTCTGCCTTTCCCTCCTCTCTTGCCTTCAAACACCCAGGAATCGATGGATTTAAGGCATGAAAAGACAAAGGGAACCCCTTCCATCTGCTCTTCTCTCTGAGTGAGGGGATCACTCCCTCCAAAACACTCTGAAAATTCACTTTCATGGGAACACTCCCATAATATTCAGAGATGCAGCAGGTTTTTCCTCATCTATCATTTCTCTTTAATGTAGAAAAGTGGTGACTTGGTGTAGAACTCTGGTGGGAAAGCTCATGGAGTTCAAGCAAGAGGACACTAATCCAAACCTCATCAACAGATTTGAGAGAAAACTTGAGAAAATTCAGTGAAAGTCTAATTAGTTTAATTAACTAAACAGACATGAAATTCTTTGCTACAGAATAATTTCTTTTTTAATATTTTGGGTAGCTATTCTTTGAAATTCCACCTGCTGACATTTGAATCAGTCCAATGGGTAACTATTGCGAGGAAGGTGGAGAAGGCTTATTTCACTCCTGGGTCACATTCCTGCCTCTGATTGTTACTGAAATGCAAAAACCTGAGAGCAAAAAGCCAAATATCTGCTTTTATTCCTCTGGGATTGTACCATGAGGGGAAAAACACACAGCAAACACTGTCACAGCCTCTGTTTGTAAACCAGGCCTGAAAACAGAACTCATGGGGTGGTGGAGCTGGTGGGATTAAGGGAGTTCTCTGCAGGATTGTCCTCAAAGGGACAATACAAAGGCAAGAAAGAGGCTTCTGGTAAATGCACTTCCTACTCTTGACTGTGCACACACCTTCTTAACTCCACTCACATCCCCCCAGCTCAAAGTCTTCTGCATGTCTGAGTTAAATACACACACTGGTATAATTATAAATGAGGGTGGCTTGCATTAATAAACCAAGTTCTTCAAACTTTGTGAAGGAAAACACTGAAGAGGGAGCCAAGGAACAGCTGAAGCAGACCTGTGTATTCTCAGCTTTTTTGCTCCTATCACTTGTTATCTGCAGAATATTCTGCCCCTCAATCTTCAAATCCATGAGCTGTGATTTTTTTTTGTTATAGGACTGAAATTCAGAGTTGAATCTCCTTTGCTTGTTTGGATAGTCCAGAATGTTTCCTTTTGGAATCAGAAACCAAACTGGAAAATTTAAAAGCCTTTTTCTGAAGGGAAGAGTGGCTTAAAAAGAACACACACCCCCCTCCCCACCCCAAATACTCACGCAAGAGCCATGATCCCGTAGGGCCAGGAGCGGATCTGCAACCTCTTGGGGCTTTTTATCTCCTCTGATGTCAGCACCATCCCACTGTCTGACTCCTGAGGGGCAAAAGGGAGGAATATCAGTGCCAACCTGCTACCTGTGCACTGGCACTGCTGCAGGAGCTGCCAGTCCTTCACAATATTCAACTGTGGGATCAGTTTTTATCCCACTGTTCCTCAAATGCTGCTCTGGAGCACGAGGACAGTTCCCTTGTGTTTGTGATGTTGAAGGTTTTGCTCAGTAATTTCAAAAGAGCAACTCTAAAATGAACACATCAAGAAATAATTGGGCATTTTTCTAATCTGGAATTTATATTAAGCAGGACATATGGGTCCCACATAAGCAGGATATGGATACACTGAATTTTAAAGAATCTATCCAGGAACTCTGGCTGGGCTCCTCCAAGAAACAACTCCCTAAACACTTTCTAGAAATACACTGTTGGAAACCCAGAAATTTGAAGGAAGTGGAAGTTCAGTGGCATTTTGCAAAGATATAAAATCAGGGCTTTTGGTTATGGATTTTTTTATGAGCCATCCAGCAAGACTTGATCAGTGTTAAAGCTGAGGTGAGCTGAAAGCTGAGTCCCCAGGTTGCAATTAAGTTTTAATTGTGCAAATTGTTACACAAGTTCACAGACATTACAGGCCTCATTTCAAGTCATTTAAAAATATTAAATGGCCTGGGGGTTCCTTTGTGATGCTGGACAGTTACATGTCTGTGTGTTTGTCAAGCCAAGACAGCAAAAGACTCCAACACAGAAGTGAACTGATGGAAATATAAAAAATAATCCCATCAGACAATAAACATCAAGCAAAAGCCTTTTTATAAATGCTTTGTCATGTGTCAGCTTTTCATAAGATCAGTTTAGAAATTGGTATAAAGCAAAATCCTAAATTAATGATGTCTGTCAGTAGAACCCAGCTTGTCTCTGTTTTTTATCTGGACCATTTCCCCTCCAAACACATGGGCTAGAACAGTTTATTTAAGGGCTGCTCTGCATTTTTCTTACACTTCTCTGTTAAAAGAACATCCACAGAGCCTGCAGATAAGTGGCACAATTGCAGGAAGGTGTGGTGGAGCACTTGGAGAGATTCTGGGCAACTCTTTGAAATAATGACCTAATGAGTATTAATGTCTTGATATTTAAGATAATTTTAGCAACCCAAGTGCTCTGGCTTTGTCCCAGAGCAGATCACACCATAATTCTGCTTTAAAAGATCCTCATTGAAATGTCACATTTATTTCTGAGCTGATGGTGGATTATTACCCCTTTTTTGAAACTTTTGCCTCTTCATGGAAGGACTTTAAAATGCTCTGAGCAGGGAGCACTTGGGCAAATAATGCTGGTGCTGGCAGCAGTAACCTCTGGCTGATACTGGATTGGTGTTTTAAATGCCTTTGTGTGATTCAGAGGAACAGATTTTTATCCTGCAAGAGGGAAGATGCAGGAGCCTGAGAAACTTCTAAGCCTTCTAATTCCTGAGCTGTATATAGAGACAGACATTACAGCTGGCAAAAGGTCAGGGGATGATGGGCCTCAATCTGTGCTGAGCAGGGAACAAATGAGAAATATTAGCCAAGGACATGAAATCTGTCCAGGACAAGCTGGAGCTGGAGCTTGGCCCTTCTTCCCCAGAGAGCTGCTCTGAGGAATGGCTCTGTGCAAGAGGGATTCCTACCTGAGCTGCTCCTCATCCTCTGATCCCTGCCCTCCTTCTCTGCCAGGAGTTTTCCTCAGGGATTTGTGCTCCCCCCCTAAGCTTTGACCCACCTGAAGCACCCCTGGAGCACAAAGGTCCCTCCTCAGTGGCACAGAAGGTGTCACTGAGGCAGCACAGGGAATTCATGAGTTGTTCTTTGATTTTTCTTTTAAATAAGGAAGGAAAAATGGAAAGAAACCCCCTCCAACCTATAGTTTCAGAGGAAGACAACAAGCAGAACCATTGCTCTGTAACAAAACAAGCTTTTGGGTTCCCCTGCAGTGAAAATAAAACTCTTTAACATTCCCCCGCATTGCAGTGGAATTAAATTAGTGATAAATGTGTTCACTTGGGATGAGGAAAATCCAGTTCTTGTGTGACCCAAGATCTTGAATCTTGGTCTTGTCTATCCAGAGCTGAACACCCTCACCCCCACCAAGCTATTGGCTGTCTCAACCATCCAGGATATGTTTTGGACACATTTCAATGAGTTGCCACTTTCTTATGATAGAAAACCATATTGAAATATGCAATAAAAGGGCCCTTGGCCTGATGAAAGCCAGAGGATTCACACAGGAGCTTCTCTCCAAATGATTTGTTAAGCAAGATGCAGGTCCCTCTTTGTTGTCTCACAGCATGTGAGAAGCCAGGGCCAAATTTGCCTGATTTAAAGCTCTTTCTTCCCAAACAGATTTCAAAAGCTCTAATAAGTGTTCCTGGGGCTGGTGAAGAGTGATCTGTGAGTGTGCTGGGGAAGGATGCAGCACCTTCACTTACCTCATGCATCACTTTCTCCTTTTCCACTGGCACCTCATCAAAAGTCTTCACACTCAGGGGTCTCTTCTTGCTGTTGTTCCTGAAAGCAGGAGAGTTGAGGGGTCAGCACAAAGCCCAAGCAGCTGCTGCCTCAGTTGGTAGCTCAGTTACATCCTCACACACCTCAGTTTCCTGGACCACTTCCCTTTTTTCCCCTCTTGTAACTAATAACCAACACCCTGAGAGGTTTGTCTGATTCTTTAACCAGTCATATGGAGAGAGGACACCACACACTTGGAATTCTGCCCTCCCCTGCCAGCCCTGTATCTGCTTTTCTCACCCAGTTTCCACTGCACTCCAGCGATCAACTCCCTTGTTCAAGGTTTCTTCCACAGGGCCAGTTTTGGGGTTGGATTCTCCATCAGGACACAGGGTGATGTTCAGTGGGATGTAGTCTTTGCCATCCTGTATAATTAATAACAGAAAAGGACACAAAGCTGGTAAAGTGCATTTTGTGTTGCATCTCAGGTTGAATCACTGAATTCTACAGGGCTTTACTTGGGGAAAGGACTGGATTCTATGTTAATTTAATGATGTTTCTTCACTTTATGATGTTTGTTCAAAGTAGTTATGATGTTGTTCACAGCATGTGGAAGTCAGAACATACACCTTTATCCAACATCACGGTGTAGGAGGCTTTGAATGAGGAGCCTTTGGGAAAGCCATGGAATGGCTGAGAATGGTCTCCAATATTCCAATATTGATGGGAATTTAGTGTGCATTTCCTTCCAGGCACCTCAGCCTGAGCTATTGTTTCCCTGTTCTCTCTAGCAGTGACAAGGCTGTCCCTCCCACATGGCACAGTGAGGGTGACAGAACATGCAGAGCCAGCCTAAAGCAGCCACCAACATCTGGGAGGAGGCTGCAGAATTCCTCTGTGCTCATTCCCACATTGCAGGTGGGAGGCTGTTCTGCCTCAGGGAAGGTGAACAGTATTTCACAGCAGTGCCCTTCAGGAAAACAATGCTCTAGACTGTCATTGCCTCTTAGGGAATGCCAAGGGACAACCTTCAGGGACACCTAAATCCAAGTCGAAGCCCAAGAAGGGAGGGAGCAGCAGGAAGTCACAACCCCCTGTGGCTGAGACGACTTTAACAGATTTTGGAATTGGTAAAACATATTGCCTGTGTTTGGACCTTTTGGTTTTGTTCAGCTTCAGAAGTTGTAGCTTGGAAAGAGCCAGCCCTTAAAATAGGAGTCTGAAAGGATTTAATTTCTTGTCCTGACAAGGAATTGATGCTGCACATCATAAAGAGCATCACTGTCATCACCCCTGCATCAATCTCAGGAATAACCCTGCCTTTAAGGACTGAAACTATTTGTCAGAATTTCCATTTGCTTTTTTTTGTGTGTGTGTTTGAATCTTGAGAAGGAGTTAAGTGCCCTATCCCCTCACAATGGCTTTGATGTCTCCTTAATTTACTTTGGTTAGAGAAGAAAACTCACAAGCTCTTCATATTGCAGACATGGCCCTCCTCAACTCAGCTCCACAGCATTTGCTTACAAACAGGAAGGGGCTGTTTGATTTCTTCTTAAATTTAACTGACATTAAAATTTCTGGTTGTTTTTACTGAAGAAGAAAACAACTGATTTAACTAGTATGAAATCAATAATGATATCACTGACTCTCTGAACTTCAAACTGCATCATTGTAAACCTCCTCAGAACACTTGAACATAAACCTGGAAAATGAGACAGTTCAGGAGGTGGAGAAAATCAGGAGTGAGGCTGAGAAGGGAGGTGGGGGGAAGGTGATTTTAGGATTTGATTTTATTTCTCACTATCCTCCTGTGATTTGATTGGGGGTCAGTTGTATTTTGTCTTTCCTGCCCAGCTGAGAAGGGCAGTGAGGGGTTGGTTTGGTGGGCACCCAGCCCCCAACCAGGGCCAACCCCCCCCTGAGATCACTGTGCTGGAATCTAATTACCATTGTCTGTGAGATAAAGCACTACTGTTCTGGGCCTTTTTATAATTAATCTAAATTTCTGTTACAGATGGACAGACACCCAGTTTTGAAACAGAATCCCTTGGAATGAGTCACCACTCACCCATCCCAAGAACCATTTTCCTCGTGGCCTCTGTTGTGAGGTCAAACCCAGCCCTGGTGCTCAAACACACACACACACATGGATATTTTGGTTGGAAAAGGTTGGCACTGCTGTACCTGCTGCACATTGGCCTGGAGAAGGTCCCCCAGGCGCTCCACGAGCTCGGTGAACGTCGGCCTCTCCGTGGGAACCCCGTGCCAACAATCCAGCATTGTCTGGTAGCTATGGAAAAAAAACAGGGGTTAGGGAAGGGAAAGGACAGGAGCTTCATCCACTGCTTGTTTGGGTCAGTCTGGGGGGAGTTTTGGATTAAGATAAGCTCAGATCTCCATGTGCTGGAACTCTATTCTCGTTTCCACGTGGGATTTTTTTTGCTTCTGTATCCCTCCTCAGCTGAGCCTGGAGGCTTTTTGTTTTGTTACTTATCTAACTTCTTATTTCCTTTATCTAACTTCAAATCTGGCTGCTGGGCCCTGCTGATATTGCTAATTATGGATGCTGGGTTTGTGTCCCAGCATCAGAAGTCAATCTCCTGAACTGAGGTCCAAGAACTACATGGGGGATCTGTTCTTCTTCCTGTTGGCAAAGGTCAGGATGCCTTGGGCTGCCTCCAGCACTAATCTGTGGTATCAGGACACCCAAAATATGCACAACCACAGCATTTAGTCAAAACAAAATACAAAATACAGCAGCTGAGGTCTCTTTTCTCCTCCACTCTTAAATATATTCTATTTTGCAGTACTTAAAGGACACTTATCAGCTCTCAGCACAAACCCAGGAGCTCTTACACTTCTGGAGTGGAGTATTCTGGGGATCTCATCCGGGTCCCTTCTTTGAGCCGCCGGCAGAAATCCTCATCTATCTGCACTCCAGGGTAGGGGGAGGCACCTGGGGGCAGAAAGGAAGAGCTTTCAGGATGGCCTAGTCCCCATTTCCCAGTCCAGAGAATTCAACTCCCATCAGGGCTGAGCACTTGAGATTACCCAGAGTGTGACAGCAAAAGGAGCTCAAGCAAAGAAACTGTAGTTCCCTATTTTTATTTGAAAACCTGTTACAGACTCACTGTCTCTTAAGAGGTTTCAATCACAGCATCTCTTCTACATTTGTGATATAGCCAGGACCCCTCCAAGGTAAAATAAGGCAGAAGAGAACTAAATTTTATGAGTTTGAGACTTTAAATGACTTCTTGGTCAGTGATGGAAAAGTTCCAGCTCATTTACAGGTTACACTGAATTAACTATTAGCCTGCTGCTGATATCCTGCACAAAGTGAATACACAGGGAGCAAGTCAGTCCTGCCCATCCTTCCTTGGAATCTCTGGCCTTGCTGGTGCAGAGGGAGCTGTGGGCACCTGGCTCCTGCAGAAGGCCATGAGAACCTACAGTTCAACCTCAGGTGTGGCACTGGGGTTTGTATTGTGAACTGGCTGAGTATTGTAACTGTATTATCCATACAAGTCAAACTTCCTTGGAAAATGACCTTGAAGCTTTCCAGCCTTGTTTTCTTTCCTGTGTGTTCAGTGCTGCTCATCTTCAGGGCCACTCAAGTGCCAGTGTGTGAACCCTGGGAGGGCAGCTCGTGGCAACTGTCATGGTCTGGAGAGGCAGAGTGCTCTGAAGGGACCAGTAGCAGAGTATTATTGCACAAAAGTTGGCCAAAAGTCATCAATATGAATCAAACAGTCATCATTTGCCTCTGCAGATGTTTTTTTTCAGAGGAGGGACTGGTGTAACTGCACTGAGTGTGCTCCTTAAGCAGAGGTTGTGCTCCTCAAGCAGAGGTTGTGCTCTTTGTTGAATGAAATCTCCAGTGCTCCATAAATAAGAGGAAAATAGATTGTTTGGGAAAGTGCTCTGGCATCCCAATAACCCAGACCTCACAGGTAAAATTCAAGTAGTTTGAAAGGTTACTGAGCCTATTGTTGTTGATAGACTGAAAGATCTGTAAACTTCTCACCCTCCCTCCTCAGCAAAGGCTTCACAGGCAGCACAACCCTTGTCTTGCACATTTTGGCATCTACAGGCTGGATGATGAATTTGGAAACAATTTAATCAAGTTCTAACAGAGGGGATTGAATGGAATCTGGATCCATATCCAGCCCTCGAGGAATCTGTGTATGATTTATGGTCCATAACATTCCTGCATATTTCCTACAAATTTTTCTTTTCCTCATTTGGAAACACCATCACATGCTGTTCACTTGGGGGCACAACAAGCACAGGAGAAATCTTTGGGATAAAAGCAGACAAGAGGGTGCCAAATGTGACTCCTTCCAGAATGGATCTACTCCCTGGTGAGCTGAGATCCTGGCAACTTCCTAAGGGGGTCCCTGAGCACAGCAAAGAGTCTCCAATGACATTCAAAGCCCAGGGATGCTCAGCCACAGCACATGTGAATTCCCTGGATGTGCAAGGACCAGATCCCAGCATTGAGAGTCAGCAGCATCACTTCTGCTTTGTATTTGAGGTTTCCTTCCTAGTTTTGTCTTTGGCCTGTCATTATGCTCAGAATAACCTGGAGATTAAGAGTTCAGCTCACATGGCATCACCCATTAGCCAAAGGCCTCCAAACAGGCTCCTGTCACCTCACCAGATCCCTCTGAACAAACAGATGGAGGGAACTGTGGTATCACATTCCCACAGTGTCCAAGCTACAGAACTGCTGCCTCTGCATCTCTCCTGACTCTCACATCTGTGCAGGCTTGTCTTTACAAACCCTCACAAAGGTACTGAGGCTTCCTCCACACATCCCTGACTTGCCCAGTGCTCCTGGGTGCAGCCTCTCAAGGGAAGGGGGCACGAGCCTCACTTCCTCTACTTGTCTCTACTGTCCATGTTGTGGGGCAACACCAAAAACAACAGCCCTCTGCAGAGGAAAGATGGACTGTGTGATTTTCTGTGCTCATTTCAAGCATTTATGGGATTGTTGTGCCATCATGGATGTGATTTCCATTGGGAGGAGCTGAAGGGAGCAGTTGGAGGAGCTGAAGGGAGTCATGTCTTGCTGAATGGCCAAATGACCCCTCACACCTGCATAAGAAACCCCTGACCCTGACCTGGGCCATGAGCACAGCAGGGGTGATTGGTAAGAACTAATCCTGCAAATGCATTGATTGGGATGGAGACCTTGAGGGCAACATGAGAGAATGGAGTGAGGAGGGACAGAGAATTCCATTGGATCTCCCAGTCTGGGTTATCTCACTTTGCTGACCTCTCTGATCATACCAACTGCAATATCCTGGTGAGAGAAAGGAGAATAGTGACAGGACAAGGAGTAATGGGAACAAAGTGAAAGAGGGGAAATTTGGGCTGGATGTCAGGAAGAAATTCTTCCCTGTGAGGGTGGGGAGGCCCTGGCACAGGTTGGGCAGGGAGGTTGTGGATGCCCCAACCTGGGCAGTGTCCAAAGCCAGGCTGGATAAAGCCTTGAGCAACCCAGGAGAGCGGGAGTTGTCCCTGCCCATGGCAAGGAGCCTTGGAATGAAGGTCCATTCCAACCCCTTAATTCTATCATTCTATTAATAAGGTTTGATTGCAGGATCTTTTGGTAGTTTATATTTTGACTTGTGCTGGCCTCCTACCAGCTGGAGGCAGCTCAGCTCATAAAAGCAAGGAACTCTCCCTCTTCCACTTCCACTCACCACCAGGCTTCATCTGGACTGTGTGAGAAGCCTAATAACTTGGATTTGGAATGCTGAGACAGCCTGGGAGAAGTGTAGGCTGAAACATATGGTGGAAGGTCTACACATGGTGTTTTCCTCAGGGGAAATCTCTTCCAAAGTGCTCAAAGATGTGGCACACATTGGATATGGGAGCCCTCTTTTGATCTTGGTTTTATTTTAGTAGGATAATAAGATGCTGATGTTACACTACCAGGCACTGCTTGTTTACATAATTATCTTTGATTGCTTTTTGAACAGTGCACATTGAAATTCCAGGAGACACTGATATTCCATCAGGAAAGTGATTTCAGGATGTATTAAACACTGCTGGCACCACCTGACACGAGCTGTGCTGACCCCATCTGAATAATTTAAAGCTCATTGAAACTCGGTCTCAGATGAAAATGAAGTCTCTCAAGACCTGATTTCCCTGTGTATCTCCAGGCAGCCTTTCTGGAGGAAGCCTATTGTCCTTCATTCAGCTTCTGTCCCTGGAAGGACCCATGACCAAACTAAACTCTGCAGTTTTCCAATCACTGTTTTTCCCTTTCTAGAGGGTGCTGAGTCTGTGGGACCCAGCAAAAGCAGCAGTTGTAAATGGGAGCCCAAACACACCCTGTAGCAACAACAAGTAACTTCCATCCCTTGGCTCCCAACGATCTGTCAAACTTTGATATAAGGGAATTCAATCAGTGACACAAATCCTTAATTAAATATTTATCGTTGGAGCTGCAGACGTGAGCAGTGCCAAACCACAGGCATGCCTGGATGAGCTGGATGAAAAACCCTCTCAGAGAAAATGACTGCTTTTGAACCTGTGCCACTGATTGGAAAAGTAGCTTGTGATCTACGTCATGGCGAGGGCAGAGGCTCTGCAGGGATGGCAGGAACTGGGAGATCCCTCTGCATTCAGGAGAGGACAAGCAAGCACCTTCAGTAGGAAAAGGAATGAGCTAAAGTTAAAAGCAAAAAGATAAACTGTTTTCAAAAATAGAGATCAAGTTTCAGGGACTGTATTTTAATTTGTATTAGTCTTCAGTTTGAAAAGGCCAAATGACCCGAAGTTCCCATCTCTTAGACTCTGTCAGGACCTTTGGGAAGGATGCAAGTTTGTTCCTGCAGTGCTCCCTGCAATACCCAATTCCTTTGGATCCCTGGAGATGCCCAATGCACATCCAGCCCCCTCTGAGTGTCTCTGCTGTTGCATCTCCCCGAATAATCTTAAAAATGGGGCATTGCTGGTGCTTCTGGAGCTTTGCCTTTTTGTGGTGTTCAAAGCACCTGCAGCAGGAGATGCTGTTACAGAGCCATGGAGGTGTGACACCAAAATAGCAACACTAAATAAACAGGAATGAGCCCTGGAAAAGCAGGAACTGCCACTTGTTTCACAATTTGAGGGGGAATTTTTTGCTTTGTGTGTGCTGATAGAGAAAAATCCAAATGAAAGGCTTGGACTGAAAGCAAGTTGTGATTTGCAGCCAGCCCTAAATACAGATTAGGACAGAAACAGTTCCAGGCCTTGCATCTTGACTTGGCATCTTGAGCCTGATCATTAATTTCAACTGATCCATGAACTAAAGATAGAAGCAGATTAGAGAGTTTGCTTTAAAATCCAGCAGCTTAGGCTGACAATGCTTCTTGTTTTCTTTTGTCTGCAAATGCTGATTAAAAAGCCAGAGCTGACATTCCTAAATTCTCTCAGGAAAACAAAACTTGCCACTCTGCAAGGAGAATCTGAGAGCAGCGAAGTCCAACTGTCTGTGAGGTTGCTTGTCTCAATTTCACAGCTTTATCTGCTGGACAGTGACCAGGTCTGAGTGAGGCTGAGACATCTAACAGCACCCTGGGATGAAATCTGGAGATTTCACATAAAGAACTCTGTTCTTTCAGAAATGTGGTGGCTTGCAAAGGATATGGGCACAAGAGCACGTGGTTTCTCCTGTCTGCTGCCAACAGGACTCAGGCAGAGGCCAGCACTGCTTCTCCAACAGATTTTTCTGATTTAGAAAATCTTAGATTTTGTGGGATTTGGGATAAAATATCACGTGGACAAACTCCTTTGTCTTCCATGGGCTGCCACAAGCAGCACCAGCCCACTGTGCCCTCCAGCCTTGGAGCCATGGGGGTTCCTGAAGCAGATTGCTCCAAAAAATATGGTTGGATGGGAAACTTCTTTATTGCTCTCAAAGAAATCTCTTACTCCCCAGCAGCAGGGGCTCTGCTGCTTTCAGTTGCTACAGAAGTTAGGTGCAGGGGTTTGGAATTTTGTTCCCCCCTCCCCATGTGGAGGTGGAGTTCCCAGTGACTCCAGCCCAGTGGCTTTATTTCACACCTGCTCTGCACTGGGCACTTGTGCAGTGACACACAAACACTGCTCCACTTTAGCTAAAAGCTTTGCTTAGCAGAGGAGCCAGAAATAAGGGAGGAAAAAGGGTTTGAGACCATTCTTACCTAGAGAGAATATTTCCCACAGCAGCACCCCAAAGGACCACACGTCACTCTGCGTGGTGTAAATCTTGTCAAAAATCGCCTCTGGGGCCATCCATTTGAGTGGGAGCCGGGCCTGGACACCAAAGACACAGCAGGTTGCCAGGGCTGCTGTCACTGATTCCCCCCCAAAACCCGTGGAGAACAACAAAAAGAAGCTTTTCCCACTTACATCCCCTTTGCGAACGTAGTCGGGGTCTTTATAAATGTCCCTGGCCAGGCCGAAGTCACAGATCTTGACCACGTTGTTGTCAGAGAGCAGGATGTTCCTTGCTGCCAAATCCCGGTGGATGCACTGGGAAGGAATGGGGACAGCTGGGATCAGAGGACTGCCTGGACAGAGAGCCCCTGGCAGGGCTGAGGGCAGGAGAGCATCCCTTGGGAATGGCAAGATCAGTGAACTGTGGGGAGCAGGTTAGAGAAGGGAAACGTGTGGGAAGCTTTTTTGTTGGGGGAACAAACCAATATTACAGTTAATTTGCTGACTTTCCTGGGTGAAATAGCTTTTACAGCTATGAGGAGATGAAGGGACTCCTATTTTCCAGTGAACTACTTGCTGGGAAATTTGGGAGAGGTCCAAAAGCAGCAGCAGCTCCATTTGCCAAGTGCAGGCCCAGGAGTGTGGGAGATGGGGATAAATGTGCCCAGGATTTCTGGGCTGCCCTGGGAGCTGGGGGAGTGCAGTTGTGTGCACACTTTGGCACGTGTAAGACATTTCTTCTATTGAAAAGGAATTCAGTAAAGGTGTTCCACAGCTACAAAATGCTTCCTGTTGCATCCAAAAGAGGTGCTAACTTTGCTGATAGTCTCCCACACAGCTGACAAGCCAAAGGAGAAGCTGGATACTCCCCTTCATTTTTCAGCAGTGCTGTTGTTGCTCACACTGGAAGGATCTTTATGAGAAGCCCTTTCTGCATTTATTTATCAGGCAGTTCCAAGAACTGTCTTACAATCTGTATTCACTCCTGTCTGAACTCTCCTGTCACTGGTGCCAGTCCCTGCAGCCAAGAACATGATGGATATTCCTTCCCAACCCCTCCAGTGCTACTTAGTGCTAAAGCACCAGAGCTAAGGTGACCTCCAGCATTTGATAGAAGAGCAGAAAGCAGATTACTCAGGCTCAAGAGCCTGGTTGGATTTCTCCCTATCAGATCCTCGTGGTTCAATGCCACAAGTTTGAATGAGCTCACTTTTCGGGAGGCTAGGAACTCCATGCCTTTGGCCACTTGGAAGCTGTAGCAAATCAGATCCTCCAAAGTCAGGGGCCTCTTGTACAGATCCTCAGCATCTAGGAGAGATCACAGACATGGACAAACACTGGAGCAACAGCCCCAAACCTTGGGGGCACTGGTGGCACCTGCACACTGGTGACCCCAGCCCTGCATGGGAGTGGTGTTAGGAGAGATCTCTGCTGGGGTTGCAACTCCACTGACCAGAGCAGATGATTTAATAAGTTCTATCCCCAATTAATTGTGTCATAGATGTGGAGAAAACAACATCTGGGGGTAGGAGTGAGGAAAACTTTACAGAGAGCAAGTGAGGAACAGAGTGGCCTCACAAATCATCTGGTAAAACCTTGCTATTGCTCCTCCCCCTCCACAGGAGCAGCTTTGATACAAAAATACATCACTGCCAATCTTTTGGGGTGAGAAAGTTGGAGTGGGGAACAACAAGAATTTGTCATTTCAGGAAGAAGCCAAGCTGTGTCAGGGCCTGTGAAATGTGTGTGGCATTACCCAAGTCCCAGAAATCTTCATAACTAAAGATTTGGGATCAGGTACATTTCTTTTACCTTCTTCATCCTCTTCTGAGTCGCTGTAACTCTTGTCTTCAATAAAGCCTGAGCTGGCAGAGCTGCCTGTGCTGGCCACACTCTCCAGGCGCCTCTTGATCAGTTCAGTCAGGTCACTGTTGGACTCATCCAGACTCTTCTCTGCTTGCTCAGAGTTTTCCTGGGACTAGAAAAAGCAGGAAACTGGTTTTTAGCTTCACTTGATGCAATGGCTGAGGCTTCAAAATATGCAACAGAGTGGCAAATGGAGAAAGTGTTTGAACATGATGTTCCCTGAGGAGCAGAACTCCCAAAGCCTGGTTTCCTATTTATTAATCCAGAACATTTCACTGATAGCAGGAAGCTGGCTGGGTGAGACTGAGGAGGGAGCAGGCACTGCCATTCTGTGCCTCTTGCTTTGTCAGGAAGGCATGAAAAAGATCCCTTCAAGGGATGGGCAGAGTGGTCACTGCCACGTGTGTGTCTCACCCTGTCCTGGGCAGTGAGACACAACCAGCCCCTCAGTTCATGGGAACAACAGTGAGACAGAAATTCTGAGGGACTGTACCAGGAAAATCACTTACACAAAGTACTTTATGTGCTTCTGTGCCTGTACATAATGCTTATGAGAATAACAATAATCCTAACTATATATTTCTATTTCTATTTCTATTTCTATTTCTATTTCTATTTCTATTTCTATTTCTATTTCTATATATCTATATTTACATTTACATTTACATTTATATTTATATGTATATGTATATTTATATTTATATTATTGAATTATCCAGGAAAATAATCTTGAGGAGGCTCCAGTCTGTGGCAGGGCTGGGATCAGAGAGCCCTTTCCCTGCTGTATATTCCAAGGAGGAGGCTGACTCCTGGCCTCCTGTGTCCTGCCTATATCTCAGCCAGGCTGTGCCAGCCCAGATGTTTGTGTGGATGCAGAGAACAGTTGGGAACCAAACCATTTGCTTGGTTTTAATGCATGAGTCCATGATCCAGGTCCCTGCATCCAGCACAGACCAGGCTGGCACAGGGAATGGGAACGAGCAGATGGAGGAGGGATGAGCTGCTTTCAGTGGGAGGTGGGTTAGAAACAAATATCCCCAAACCAGGCTTGTATTTTTAGAAGGTTCACCTTCCCCTGGTTCATTAAATGCCAGGTTTTCATTCCTCCTTTGTTGCCCCCCTTGTGTTGGTATCTCACAATTCCCTCCCTCCAAGTGCAGGGTTTTTAGTGTTATCTGCCACTAATTCTTTAGGAGGTGCAAGAAGAGGATGAGATGAAATCACACAGAGGAAAAAAAAAATTCCTTTTCTCTCTCTTACAAATTGAAATGCAGTGAGAAAATAGTGTCCATAGAAATATCCAACACTCTGTGTGCCAGTGTGTCTGTGCTTGTTGATCCTTCCCTTGGGACTATGAGAAGTGTGTCCTTTCCTTACCTTGCATGCAATGAAATCTCCTCGCTTGCCTCTCAGATAGTTGGACAGGTTCCCATATTTGCAATATTCCACTATGACCATTAAAGGACCTACAAAAGACAGTGAGAGTCAACTGAGGTTTGAAGCACTGCAAAGCATGTAATTCTAACTTATCCTCCCAAACCCTCTCCAAAATAAGTAAATACTGGCATTTCTGTCATACACAGGAGTGACACTCTGAAGGGGTGTGGGGAGAAGGGAACACTGATTCTCAGTTTCCCCCATGGTAACAGTTGGCATTTATTCCAATTTATTTCTCAAATCAGGCTGTACAATCCCAGGTGCTGTGGAGGTTGGTTCACTCTGTATTGATCCAGAGCATGGAGCAGTTTTCATTTTCTCTGCTGGCATCACAATTGTTTGGGTTGGGTGGAGATGATGCCATTAGAGGAAATAAAAGTATGCAGGGCCATGGGCAGATCTAAATCAAAAGTTGCAAAGATACTTAGTCTGAAGTTTTGAAAGCCTGGAAAGTCCTCTCAGTTTCTTCCTTTCTTATTTCTGTGCAAACTGCTGTAGATTCAGTGCAATTGCTGCTTTCAGACAATTATGAATGTTTTTAAGATCTGCTTGAAATGCTTTTATGTTGCAGTGTGAGCTATTAGGGAAGGGAAAAACTGAATTCTCTACCTTGGCAGAACCAGAGCTTTTTGTAACCATCAAACATAAGGTGAAATTGTGGGACTAAGATGTGTAAAAATATGTATTATTATCCATCCCAAGCTCTCAGACTTCCATGTCCAGGATCATTTTTTCAGCAGTCAAGAAACAATAAATATATAATGAGCAGATATAGATATATAAAAGATATATAATGTATAGAGTCTGTGCGGCAGTTTAATTTCAACTGGGATCTTTATTTTTATTCCTGTTCAAAACCCTTTTTTGCTGCATGTATCCTACACATTTTTCTCCCTTTCGATCTATTTCTGTGTTTTTCTCTCACTCTGTTTCTTTGTCTTTCTCCCTCTTTCTCAAATCCATAGTTGTTCTGTTTTACAGAATGCCCATTAAAATTGTTAATGAGCTTGAACTTACTTTTATCCCTACAGAAATATTAATTTCCATGGGTTTGTGCCTTTCTCTTTATTTAATCAGAACTGCAGGCAATTCACTGCTGTATATCAATGCATTCCCTCTGGAAAAGGTTCCTGTTCAGCAAGAGGGTCCCTGAGGAACTGGCCCTAAATCTGAGCTGCCAGTGATCCCAGTGCTGATCCCAGAGCTCTGCTCTGCAAGGCACCAGTGCTGGGATCTCATCCTGCACCAGTGCTGGGATCTGACCCTGCCCTGCACCAGTGCTGGGATCTGATCCCACTCCATTCTGAAGAACCCGAACTCAATGTCCCACATGAAAATGCCCTGAGGAAATACAGACTCCAGAGCAGCTTTAAAGCTCCACTCAGTAATTTATTGATGGTTTTTAAATGCTTCCTAGACATGGCCTCTCCATATTTTGTTTCCTCATTGGGGAGCACAAACTGTGCATTACTTTAACTGCTTAACATCAGTCACGCCGCCAAAGTGTTAAAATCTGTTATTTGTTACACTGTTAAAATAATGTATGTGCATCCTTAATATCAGCCCTCATCAGGAATAGGGTTACATGGTTACATAAACCCTGACAGGGGAGACAGAGCCCGTGTTCTGCAACGGCTTTTTAATAGGAGCTCCTATCCCGTGTCTGCCTGCACAGCTCAGGGCTGTTTTCCTTTAGTCTGCACTTGCATTGCTCAGAGGAAAACAAATCAGCCGCTGCCTGGAGGCTCCTCCTGCCCTGCTGCTTCCACCACTGCTCCCCAGAGCTTTTCCTTGGCACCTGGCAGGGAGGAATGAGGGGCACCTCCCACCCTGGGGGCATTTGGAATGAAGCAGGGAAAGGAGGGATCCTCAGGAGAAAACGTTTCTCAGAGTCTTTGATCAGTTCCTGAGATGTGTCTTCTTGTACAAGCAGAGCTCTGGGGCTGAACTGGTGCTTTGGTTAAGAACCACTGACCCCCTGGTCCTGCTGCCAGCTTGGAGGCATCTCTTTGTGTTGAGTCAGGAGAGGATTCACCAGCATTCCCAATGCTCTTTCTCCTCTACTCACGGTCCCAAGAAAGGGCTCTGACCCCTAAATCTGCACCTGAATCCTAAATCCCTCCAGCTGGAGCTGCCCATCTTCCCACACAAACTTCTGGGGTCTGCAGTGCTACAATTCCTGCAAGTTCCCCATCCATGGCTCCCAGATTCCTGCAGTACCTGTGGCTGCTGGGAACAGGGAGCATCTTGCTGGAGGGAAGATTTCTCCCCTGGCATCCCCCCAAATCCACCTCACTGAAGTTTTCTTTTCCCCCATGGCTGGACATGTTCTGCTACATGTTCTTTGGAAAACTGATGGCTTTGGAATCTCAGATGACATGAGATGTGTGCACCATCTCTCTTGCTTTTCTCCCTTCATTTGTTTCACTCTGGGGGTTTTCTTGCCCTCAGGTCACTCCAATCTGTCCTTTGGGAATGGCTTTGAAAGTTCACTGTCAGCAGTGAAGAGCCATCCCTGAGGGCTGTTCCCCTGGCAGAGACAGGGATGGTGATGTGGGAAGGGATGTGGTGACAAAGGTCTGAGATTTAGGGAGCCCTTTGTTTAAGGGCATTTCCCCACAGACTCTGTGTGATGCAGAGCTCAGGGCTGTTGCTGTATCCCCTAAATCACACCATGGAAAACCTGCCCATGTGGGAGTGAAGTGCTTGGGAAGGGAGGAGACCTCAGGCAGCCAAGTGCTCAGCCTGGTGCATCCTCCTGGTAAGGAAGGGAAGGAGAGGGGGAGACCCTCTGAAATGACCAGAAGTGAAGATGTGGAGGAACTGGGCACCTAAGGAAGTGTCCTGCCTGCCTTCTGGGCAGGATCTCTACTGCAAACAGGATCCCAGAGAAAAGAGAGCAGTGACAGCTCAGGCTGGAGATGTTCAGACCCCTCCATGAGATGAGGCCACTGTGCAGCAGCAGCAGCTCTTCTGAGAGCTGGGAATGCATCAACTGCAGGAGGTGAGGCTTGGACTCCACCACAGGCACATCCCAACACCTGTGTAACCAAAAGGGGTTTCTTTGCTCCTGATTTGTTCTCACCTCCAGCTTTGGTGCAGGCTCCCAGCAGGTTGACTACATTCAGGTGATGTCCTATATGGATGAGGATCTTCAGTTCAGACATTAAAGCCTTGCATTCATTAGTAGTTGCACATTCTGCTTAAGATAAACAGGAAAAAAAATCATCTTCACACAACAGGATATTTTTAACAGGACACAGCAAGATCCTGTTTATACTTTGAACCAAAACCCACCCAAGTCACTTGCAGTATCTTTGCTTTTCAGACTCAAAAAGATAATAATTCATCCGTTTCATTGTCTGTTGACCTTTGTGAAATGGGATAACACTTGGAGTGACTCTTCCTTTCTCAGTCATGGGTTATGGAGGGTTACTGCCCCTTCCCCCAGCCCACATCCCACAGAGCCTTTGCTCTCAGATTTGCAAACTTAGCAAAGGACCAACCAAGCCCCCTGAGCTCCCACAGCACACAAAAGGTGTTCCTCCATCCCTCATGGGCTGTTCTTTGCTACAACACCACAGCACTGAGGAAGTCTCCACTGCAGGTGATGGAGGAATCCACCTATCTGTGAGTCGTGGCCCAAAATGGACTGGGGAATGTACAGCATCACTGAATCTCAGTCCTGTAAGAACTTGTTAACCCAAGAAATGCCCTTTCCAGCCAAGCTGAGGGGGCTTTTCTATGTGTGAACCATGAAGCCAACACTGGGGGAAGCCCTGGCTGGCCAGTTACACTGCCATTTAAGGCAGGACAAGGGTGTTCAGGTGCTGCCTTGGTTTCCCTGCTTCCTCTCCAAAATTTTCAAGGTGCATTTTAACAGGAGGGGCCATATCCTGTTTCCTCTGGTTTGGCCTTTGCATCATGTAAGATTTAAATATGAAGAAACATCTCCCTAACAGATCATTTGGTGTGACAGGTGCAACCTCTTTACCTGTTTGTAGAATTCCCCATAAACAAAGCTTTCCCCAAACTGTGACATAAAGAAGGGGCCATTCCAAGCCCAAGATTTCTTTGGTCAGCACAGTCTGTAGCTGGGTGTGAACATGGCTGTGATCACTCCTGATTTACCCTGGCAGGAGCTGGAACACACACCTGGCAAAATCTGGACAGTGCGGCCTCAGAAGTGTTTCAGATAATCCTACCCACTGAATTTTAGCCTTCAACCCAGACCAGACACCAGCCTACTGCATGGAAATGACACAGAGTGTGGAACTGCAGAAATGCAGACATCTCCAGAGCCTTTTTTTATCCCCAGAATGCAGTGGCTGACACCAGAGAATCTGCTTTATTCATGGAAGTGATGAATTCTGGGCACGTTAGTTGGGGAGGCACAGATCAGAGCAGGAGGCAGCTGCCTCCACTGGGGAGGGAGGTGTAAAATGATGGAGGATCTGTCACACACTTTGCTGAATACGTGCTGGCAGGGCAGAGCTGCCATGAGCGTCAGTTGGGAAGCACAGCATGGAAGGGATGAAACCCCAGAGCTGTCCAGGGCAGTAAATTTTGGATGGAGATGGGAATGTGACTGGATCAGGAGCTTCTGGGGCATTTCAGGGATGTGGAGATGGACATGGAACAGAAGAAGCAACATCAAGGAAGAAGATGATCTGAAAGTTTACTGACTGAAGTAGAGAAGGGGGGTCTTAAGGAGTTCCAGAGAGGGGATAAATGGATGTTTTTGAGGTTTCAGAGAGAAGAGAAGCAGCAGAGCACAGGAGAAGCCAAATCCCATGGCAGCAGTGGCTTTGCAGGAGTTAATATTGTCATGCAGCAGTGAAGGAGCAGTGTGGGCATGAACAGCCATGCAGTGAGCATGGATTGCACCTTTGGAAACATCCTCAGGGAGCAGCCAAAGACCTTGACCCAGGCAGGCAATGTGCTGGCTGATGCATTTATTCATACACTGTCTGCAGAGGCTCTGTGTGTAAATACAATATGGAAGAAGAGTCTCCAGGTTCCCCCTTCCCACCAGCAAAGGGTAAAAGCTTCCCTTAATTTCAATAATTGCAAGCAAGATGTCTCTAATTCACTCCCTTGGCATCGCTTTTCTCTCAACCCCTTGAACTGTTCTGCATCTGGAAGGGCTGCGATGGAAGGCTCAGATCCAATTTCAGACTATCTAATGTAATTACATTCTGTAATCTGCTTCCCTCCTCACCCCACAGACCTGGAAGCTGCTGTTTCCCTCCTCTAGGAATACAAGACTTAATCAGCAGCCCAGCACGGAGCTCACTTGTCATTTCCTCCCATTCCAGCCACTGTGGAATGACTAATTGCTCCCACATGGAAACCCACTCCCTCCTGAACACAATGAGCCTGGGAGCTGAGGACTGGGAAGCTCATTGCCCACAGGTTCCCTGAGGAGTCTGGGGAGGATCTCAGAGGGATAAATGTACCTTTCAGCATTTTTACGGCAACTGTTTTGCAGGTTGAAGATTTATCAATGCCAAAAGCAGACGCCTCCACCACCTTCCCAAAAGCACCATGACCCAGTGTTTTACCTAGAGAAGCAAAGGCAAGAGTGAGCCCAGGGGACTGACAGTCTGCACCAGAGGGGAACATGCAACTTCAGCTCTGCAAGAGATCCCAGGCACGATGCACAGAAGCTGGATCCCACCTTGCAGCATATGGATATACGGGTGGGGGTATATCCATATGGCTTTGATGCAATCCAGGGACAGAACAGAGGAGAGTAAATCAATGTGCACTCAGCTCAAGGCAAGGCTGATACACACACATGGCTTGAGGGGAAAAACATTACCTGGGGCTGTCCTGAAGGCACATAAAGTCAGAGTTTGGGTGGATTGTGGAACCCTGATCTCTCCTGAGCTATGGAGAGAGCCAGCTGAGGCACTCAGGCAGCCACAGCCCTTTAACCCTTCAGTTATTAGCACTGATTTGAGGGAAAAGCTTTACTAAATGGAATTTAAGATTGTATTTTATGTTCCCTTTCATTTGGATTTTCATGCCTGTATTACCTGGGGGGTATTACTGTATTACTGAGGGCTGGGACTCCCAGTGCAGCAGAGGACACTGGGCATCATGGATACTTTGACTCTATGTCCCACCACCATCTCATATTTGTGATTTTTTTTTCCATCTCCTTTTTCCATGTTTTGCAGTTGAAGCACCAAGAGCACACACAAATACAGATCCATTCCCTACACTCCTCAGTGCACACAAGTGTTACTGTTTCATTACACAAACACAAGCTGCTTTTTACATTTTCTTGCTCCATCAGCCACTGAGCTGAGCTGTTAAATGGAATTTGGTTCGTTTTTTCATGCCAGCTCTTTACAATTCAAAGCTGAGATCACACAGTTGATTATTTGATGGATTGATAGATTTCTTCAAAATAAAAATTTCTGAAAATCTGTCACCTTTCAGATTGAATTCTCTTTTCCCTTTTCCTCTATGGAAACCATACTCCTGGCAGGGACAGTACCTGAAGGTACCTTCCTTCCCTGCCAAGACTTTGGCTTCACTTTTCC
Source organism: Neodrepanis coruscans (assembly GCA_013400695.1). Classification (NCBI taxonomy): domain Eukaryota; kingdom Metazoa; phylum Chordata; class Aves; order Passeriformes; family Philepittidae; genus Neodrepanis; species Neodrepanis coruscans. Next base: position 13,481 of record VYZS01014309.1, on the reverse strand, counting down.
AAGGAAGAAAAAGAGGTGGCACTTAATTTAACAGAGCCAACACCTTTCCAAATCCATTGTTTCACCCTCCACTAAGGATGATCCTGAACTCTGTGATCCTCCATCCAAGGATGCAGCACCCTGGCACTAAATGATGGGCTCTTTCCTGGGCTCTACAGCAGATCCTCTGGAATTGAGGAGCACTGGGAATCCTCATTGTCCCATGTAACACCCAGAGCACTCACCCAGCCTCAGCCTGTCCCTTGGGAACTCCCATTTGCTGCTGTCGTAGGGAAGGCGCTCGCACTGCTCGTCAAGAGGCATCTCCTCTGGGTCCATGATGATTGACAGGTATCCTGTCTTAATGTCTGTGGCATCAGGCTAAAAACAGGGGGTGGAGAAATTATTCACAGTGTTTCCCCTGCAATTCTAACGGGAGGGAGCTGAGGGAAGCCTGGGGAGCTCCCTGCACTCCAGACTTAGCTCTCCAATTTATTCTGAAGCAGGAATGCACCACTCCAGCTTCCTGCCTGTCTTTATTTTCCAGCTGAGATATAAATGTTTGTGTGTGCCTGTCACTCCTGGCTCTTGGGAAGAGTCACTGATTGCTGCTGCTAAACACTCTGAGGACACCAAATCTACTGCTGACTTCTACCTGCATCAGTTAAAGGAAATCTGCTTTTCCATGGGAACTCCAGGAGCTGCACAGAGTGTTTTGCCATTTTTATAGGGCTCTATTTTGCAGAATTGATGCTCCATAGATATTCACTTCATGGGTATTGCTTATTACATTTTAAAATTGGTGGAAAGCTGGTGGAAAATGTTAATTCTGCAGCTCCTAAGTGAGAAATTGGGCTTGGGTGGCTCCTGTGAGCAGATTTGCATGGGGGTAAAATATCACAGGAAATTCAGTGTTAGCCACAGCTCTCTGAAAGTGGGGTCAAGGAGGAAAACATCATTCTAATAGCTACATTTGCAATAGGAGGAGAAATTTTACTCAACTTTTGGAGCTCAGCACTGAGTTTGGTGATCTTCAGAGCAGAGAGCTGTGCTTGCCTGGCTGTTTGTTTTAGGAAAAACAGACCTGAATTCCTTGGAACTTCATTGAAAGTTTACTTTCTTGAGTCACAAAGGGGAGGTGAAAGAAGAGAAAGACTTGCAGACAAAATAAGCTGTGTGGCTTAAGCTCATTTCTAGGATCTTTCATAAAAGAGAGCCTCCTTTAATATTCATATTTCAGAGATAAGTGCTGAAACCAAGGCCTCGTGTCAGAACATTTTGGATTTTTAATTTATTTTTTGTTGGTTTCTTAAGCCAGTTTGACTTGTGAAGGGGAAGGGCCTGATTTTATGGTACCACAGAAATGGTAGAAACCTCCCAAGTGCAGGAGAACTCGACAGACTGTCAGCAGGAACCTTGGATTGAATTTTATAAGGACATTTTGCCCAGCTTTTCTCCCATCTCTCCCGAACATCCAGCCCTAAACTCTGCTGTGCCACACAAACTGAGCCTTGTCCATTGTAGGAGCTCTTACTTTTCTCAGTTTCCTGATGAACAGGGTGAGGAGAAGCCAGAAGAGGGTGGCAGCCAGCCCAGTGCAGACCAGAATGATCACCTCGATGTTGGATTTCTCCTCAGAGCCTGCAGGGGAAACGTGCAACCACTTCATAAATGCAGCCCCAAAACACCCCCCCTGAGCCCCACAGAACACCTGCCTCTCCCTCAGCCTGAGCCTCACCTTGTATTTTGATGAAGGCTGAGGTGCTGTCCTGGCCCATCTCGTTGGAGGCTCTGCACTCATAGAGCCCTTCATCGTCCTTCTTCACCCGCTCAATGACCAGGGTGTTGTTTTCCATGGAAATTCCTGTTGTAGGGATGATATTGTCACAATAACCTACCTGCCTACAATGCTTTCAGGAGACAGAGAACTGACAGTCAGCTCCATCCACAGGGGTCTGATCTCTGGAGGCATTTGAATCTCCTCATTCTGGTCTGGCAACAACATTTCCCTGAGATTTTTCATCTCCTCAACACCTATATAAATTGTTTGGGGGGTCATTTAAGCAACAGCAAATGGGGCTGTTGATTTAGACTGGACAGAGCCTGAGAAAACTTCTCTGGAAGGTAGTGAAGGGATGGGAGGACAGGTTGTCTGATGGCAAGAAGATGCACTGGCAAAATAGGGAACTCAGTGGAATTCCTGGAGAAAGTTGACATCTTGGAGGCTGTGGGAAGTGATGAACTCCTGACACGTGGAACATGCAAATAGGGTTATGGATATCCCTGGAAAAATCACTGTGTGGAGCAATCCTGGATTCACAGGCAGCCAGGGGACAGGTTGGAGTGGGAAGAGAGAGGTTGCCCAGACATGACTTGTGAGAGACTTGTCTACATTTAATTTTCCAAGTTTAATTTTTCCTGATTTGTGGCATTACCCTGAGATTTCATTTGTTTCATTAAGGATACAATTGGGGGAGAAACAGAGACATGGGTGAGGCTTTGAATCAAAAAGGAAAGGACATGGTGAATTTCTGATTATTTTGCCTGTGAATGCTGTTGTTAACAAAAGAACTGCACAGAACTTGCCATGCACTGTGCTGAAATATTTACCCTGAGGTGTTTTTTCCAAATATTTTATTTATATTTCCATTGGTTGGATGAGTTACAAGCTTGTCCCTCTAGAATTATTTATAAAATTTCAGTAGCTATAAAGAGTTGCTCTCAGAACATTCTGATCTGAATTATGGATGATCCTAGACTTCCTACCTAGTCCAAGATGCAAAATTAAAGTCACAGGACCAGCTACTGACATGGAATCTTCTATGATTTATGGCAGATCTCAGGACATGCTCTGCTCTGCACTGGAGTGGCCTCACCTTGAGTTTTGGGGGCAGTTTTGGGCACCACAATATAAAAAAGACATGAAGCTGTTAGAGAGTGTACAAAAGAGGGGAACAAGGATGGGGAAGGGTCTGAAGGGGCCTTAGAAGGAGCATCTGAGGGCACTGGGTGTGTTCAGGTGGAGGAGAGGAGACTGAGGGCAGAGCTCATGGCAGGGACACCTTTGCTGGGGAGGGGCAGAGGAGGGGCAGGGACTGAGCTCTGAGATTGGAAAGGGTGACTGGGCATTGGAATGGGCTGCCCAGGGAGGTGGAGTCACTGTCCCCGGAAGTGTTTAAGAAGAGACTGGATGTGGCACTGAGTGCCAAGGTCTAGTAGACAAGGAGGTGTTGGGTGACAGGTTGGACTTAATGATCTCAGAGGTCTTTTCCAACCAAACTGATTCTGTGATTGTCCCATATCCCGCACAATTCCACCCTCTGGGGCAGGGCCCTCACCTGATGCTGCTGAGATGGGGTAGCCATTCTTCCTCCAGGTCACCTGTGGCTCTGGGGTCCCACTGACCTTGCACTCCAGCAGGATCTTGCCACTGATGTTGACCTCCAGGTCCGTGAGGTTCTGGATCACGTACGGCGCTGCCTTGGCTGCAGCCACAGAGGGAAAGAGCCCCAGTCAGCTTTGGGAAGGGACCTCCCCCAGCTCTGCCATCCCCTCTCCTCCCACAGCCTCTCTGGGCTGGACAGAGCAAGGATTGGGCTGATAAATGGTGGCCAAAATCCTCCCCAGATCCTGGAAGGAGTGGGTGAGTTTGTTTGGTTGATTTTCAAGCTGACTAAGCTTAGATTCAGCTGCAGCTCAAACCTCCTCGAGTTTCTCATCCTCCAAGGAGAACAAAGGACAGGAGTGGGTAGTGCATATGCAGAGTGAACACAAGAAAAGGAAGGAGTAGGCAAAGAGGAAACAGTTCTAAAGGTTTTACATCGTTCAAGATGAGCAGAGTCACCTACTTACTATAAAGCACATTAACCCCTGCTTTATGTTCATTTATAAAAGGTACAGGACAGCAACGAGTCAAATCACAACCACAGCATAAAAAGCACCCCAAAAGCTGCACTAAGGAAGGTGTGGACTATGGGTGTTGGAACAGTGAAAAGGCCTTGTTTGGATAAGGGGAAGAAGGGCTGGTTTGGAGGGCATTTTCACGTGTGTTCTCCACAAGAATTGCCTCTGACAATGTGCCAGACAAAGAGCAGAGCCCAGCCATTCTCAGAGGAACATGATCACAGTTCCTGTTCTCCATGGATGTATTCCCATTTAGCTGTGTTTTTTCCATAGTCATCCTATACAGGTGTCTGTGTAGGTGGAAATCTGCCTGACTGAATAAAAACCTGTGCCAGGAGAGAGGAAAGTGAAGTGCCTGAATACAGAGTGCAGAGCAAGCCCAGAGCCTCAGCCAGGGGATTTTCACAGGTGGCTCTTGTGGGGACCAGCCAAAGCCCCAGCACTGACATTCCTTCCTTTCCTCCCCACCTTGGGAACAGATCTGAAAATAAATCACCTCCCACTGCAGTATCAGATGTGGGTGGGCATCTCCTTGTGTGTGTGTGTGTGTGTGTGTGTGTGTGTGCCTGATGGAAAGGAAGGGACTGGGAGGGGGTTCCTGGCTGCTGGAGACTGGAGGCTGCCCAGGGAATGTCCTTGTTCACCCCAAAACTGCATGGCCTGGGCTGTCCTGAAGTGCCAAGTGTGGCACTTGTCCATGGCAGCACTGTCCCTCTGGTGTCCCATGAGCTGTTCATGCAAGTGGAGAATCCAGTCTGAAAATCCCTGCCTTGGGATTTTGGACTTGGATTCTGCTCCCTGGATTGTGTCAGTTCTGCTCCATTTCTGTGCTTTGGACTTCCCTTCACCTTTGGAAAAGAGTTAATAAATCCACCTGTTCCAGCTGCCCTTTTCCTTCTGAGGAGGCTTAGAGACCATCACCCACTTTCTTCACTATGGAGCAGAAGAAACCTCACTGTTTTTCAGTGACTTTTCTGCTGGAAGAAGTGTTCTGCCCTTTATATTCCCAGAGCCAACAGAATCAGGCTGCAGGATCTGCACTTACTGGTTTTATGACAATAGAAGTGTTGGGGGCTTCAGTACAAGTAATAAAATCCTGCTTTTACTACAAAGTTCATTCCAAGTGGCACATGTCACTTGATTATACACTTGACCAGTGACATTTGGGATTACATTTGCTGGATCCAAATCTCTGTCACCCTGGCAGCTGGGAGTGGGTGGAATCTTCTACCCAAGTCACTTAGATGTGGGGTGACAGTCCCAGGCTGTGCTGTCAGTACCATGGTGGGTGATGCCTTTGGTCCTCAGTCAAGTCTATCTGCACCCAGCATGGAGTCAGGAAGGTAAAATGCAGCTGAAATCACCTTTATGTCTAAGGCAAATATTTTACCCAAGCCCAGCAGTGGCTGGATCAGTCACATCCGTGGCAGGCTGTCAACACACACACAGTAATAGATAAAAATAAAACCAAACCAGGGCACAAAGTCTGTATTAGGACTCAGATTCCTGTCCCCAGTGCCACCCTCAGCTGGCACCTACCTCTGACCAGGAGCTGGGTGTGCTTCTCCAGCGTGTCCGTGCTGTTGTGCTGGTTCTGGGCTCGGCACTTGTAGAGCCCACTCTGTTCCTTGGTGATGTTGGGAATGACCAGAGTCAAGGAGATGGAATATCTGCCAGTTTTCCTGATCAGGGTGTTGCTGGGAGCCACCTCAGAGGAGGGGTAGTGCCAGGCCAGGTGGGTGTAGATGTACCTGGAGGCCTGGCAGGTGAGCTGGACGGTGCTGCCCACGATGGCTCTGACCAGGGAGGCTGTTTGCAGCCCAGAGGGCACATCTGGGAGGAACAGAAAATGTGGTTGTAATTAAAACACAACTGAGATCTTTGACAGCCTCCTTGCTTCTTGGTGGTCAAATTTCCATAATGGAATGAGGCAGGTTTAATGAGACCCATGTTTGCAGGTGGAATTTGGGAAGGGAAGGTCCCTCTCCCAGCCCAGTGCTGACCTGTGGTAGCCCAGCCCTCAGTATTCCAATCATTCCATTTTCAAATAATGAATTGAAAGCTTATAAATAGGAGCAGTTAATGGACTGAGAGAGTTTAATCAAGAGAGGTTTCTACCCAGGTAGACAAATGTGTTCATGAGCTCTTCCCTTTCCACCTGCAATCAGTGCTTGAAAATATAATTGCACAGGAATAAAGAAACCCCTTCCCATCTCTCAGGAGTAACACTTTCTTCACCACTGAACAGTCTTCTCAATAGTCTCTGCTATCAACTATGCCAATATTTGTTTTCATCACATGTGCCTCAGTGGATATTTCCTTGATCACTGATGGATTAACTGATCTAATGAACTACAAGTCCTTGAGGCCCTTAGATTTAGCAGGGAAATACTCTGAGGCATGACTCCAATTTAGCCACAAAAGAGTAAGATGGCTTTTGCTGTATTTTTAGCAGCTTTTCACTCCAGGAAAAAAAAAAAAATCAATTTCCCTGAAGTGGCCAACTGAATCCACTTGAAGAGAAGAAAAAGTGTTTGAGCAGAAGGCCAGAGCCTGACCTGCAAACACATTCCTATTGCTGCACTGGCCACCAGAGAGCTGCAATAAAAGTGGGGCTGAAAGATATATTTCAGGGCTCTATCCATCCAGCAGACCTGAATTAAAGTGCATGGACAACCAGGGTGACCTGGAATTATTCTTCACTTTCAAGCAGCTGAGAGTTATGAGGAAATTCTTAGAAATGTTACCAGGCCTGGGAAAGGGATGGGACACCTTGGGAGGACTCTGGGCCACCTTCTGAGCAGGAATCAATAAATCTGAGCAATCAAGGCAATCAAATCAAAGCAATAAATCTGAGAGCTGTTGGTGAGATGCTTTCTCAAGCCAGGATGGAATGAATGGTGCTTGGAGAAGGACAGAAGTTAAAGGGGAAGCAAGTGTGCACTGCACCTACCAACTGAAAAACTCCACAAGGGAGCTGGAATTTGTCCAGGGACTCACCCTGCAAACTGCCCTGCCAAAGCTACAGTGGAGCATAAATAGTGAGACTGCTGAAATAACCAATCTGCCTCATAAGAAACCATCTATTATAAAAAATACAGAGCCCTGAAGGAGTTTTCAGATATGATAAAAGGTCCCTCTTCTTCACAAGTCATCAGGAATAGAGCCCAGGAGCTTTGCTTCATGGTTCTTAAGGATTGGCATCAGAAATATTTTACAAAAGATTCCAAAGGAGAAGCAACCCCTCGAGGCCACAGCTGTGGAAATGGTTATTTTTCTTCTCTTTTCTTGTGATGAAATTTCAGTTTCCCCTGTGCAGGGTGTTGTGAGGCTCAGTTGCTCTCTCTTGCTTGAGCTGTATACTCAAGTTGACTTGTGTGACACATCCACCCCTCACTTCTGCTGTCCTGGGCCTCCAACAAGTCAAGATGATGCTTATCAGCACAGGGGAAAAGACTGACGCCAGCAGAGCTTCTCTAAACAGGAAAAACTAAGATCCAGTGAAAACTGGGGGATGTGGCACGAGCAGCATCTCAGCATCTCTCCTTGGGGAGTGGATATTGCTCTGACTTGAACTGGGTAAACTCAATCTCTTCTCTGTAGCTGTCCCGGGGCTGTGCTTTGGATTCAGAAGGAGGATGGGACTGATCCCACACCCACGGTTTGGCTTTTTGCTGAGTCTGCTTTATCTGAAGGAAAGGGCTTTTTCCTTGTCTCCCTCTCTGCCAGTGAAGAGGTTCCCAAAGGACAATGGAAGGGAGCAGAGCTGGAACAGGTGACCCAAGCTGACCAAAGAGACATTCCAGACCATGGAATGTCATTCCCAATATATAAACAGGGGGAATTTACTGGGAAGGGGCCGATCTGGGTTGGAGAAGGGGGGTCTGGCTTCAGTCAGCAGGTGCTGAGCAATTGCCTTGTGCATCACTTGTTTTTCCCTTTTTATTATCACTATCATTATTATTATAATTTACCATTATTGCTGCATTCTACTTCGTTTTCAATAATTAAACTGATCTTATCTCAACAGACAAGTTCTACTTTGGTTCTCTTCCCCATTCCACTGGGGTGGGGGGAGACAAAGAGGGGCTTCATTTCCAGCTGGGCTTAAAACCAGGACACTCCTGAACCTGTCAAACCAAAAAAGAGGGGGAAAGTGCCCTCTTTACTTGCCTTTTTCTTAGTTTCTCCTTCAAACAGTTACTCTTTGCTCCAGCAAGAGTTAGAGAACTAAGGGAGGTGGATCTTTGGTGAGACTCAGTTCTTTTGTAAGAACTGCAGTGGTGTTGGACATCTGGGACCCTCTCCACCCTCAGTTGTCCTGTGATCCTAAAGCTGCTTCTCAGTGAAAGCACAAAGAGATTTCAGGCAAAGTGATGAGGTGGGAGTTTATTCACATGCCCAGGACTCTGCCTCAGGAAGCCTTTTCTTGGGGAGAATTTCCTCTTCCAACTCGCAGCCCTGTTTGTTTTGCAGGGAGAGTTTCTTTCCCTGAATGGCTGTGAAAGAAAGCCCATCCCAAGGGAAAATCCCAGCCATTTCTTGGGAATGGCACTGCCAGCACGGGCTGGAGCACCCACCTGGCATTTTGGTGCAAATTCCCAAGGAATTGGATGCATTCCAAGCCCTGAGTTGTGAAGGAGTTTTGCCTCAAGTTTGGACTTGGAAGTTGCAAGTTCTTTTTCTACCAACTTAACATTCTGAGAGCAGAGGCCTGGCTTGTTTTTCTTATCATTCCTTCCACTGACATTTTTTATTTAGCATTTTGAATATTTTTAGCTGGAACCTGTGCTATTCTCTCCCATCTTGTTTGCCTTTCAAGCAGCTCTTTCAGCTCCAATAGAATATTCATTGATTTTCATTGCAGTGGAAGAAGAAAGAGAGGGAGGAAAAAAAGTGTCTCTTGTTCTCCTCTCTCTTTTCTCCTCCCACCTGGATTATCTGGGGAGTAAGTGCAGCTTTGAGAGCACATTATAAGTCGGTTCATCTCTTAGACTACTTTGCTTACATAATCTTGAGCCTGAGCAGTGATTAACTTCCTCTCTCTGAACAGATACAGTGTTTTCTAGGACTCCTAATAAGTTGGCTAAAAGAATGCACCATGGGGCCTTTTCTCTTTTATCAGCAGTCACCAAACATTTGTCTTTCATCTTGTATTACACTGTAGTAGCTGTGAATTTCCCCCTCCAACGTGTGGGATTCCATGGGCAAAACAGGGGAAAAAAAAGCCGCTGGGGGAAGGGGAAAAAGGCAGCACAAATCAAAGAAAGGTCTGGCTCCATTTGTATTTACAAGGAATTAATTGTTTTTAATTTCCTGTGCTTTGCACAATAATCTGTGTAATTCAAACCTTCTGCTCTGCCCCCAGTTCCAGCCCAGGGCCTGTCAGGGTCGGGGGGGCCATCAAATATATGGATGGAGAGAGAGGGAGAAAAAGGAGGGGTGAGCCCCAACCCTCTGGAACAGCGTGGGGCTTGTCAGAGATCCTGGAAACACGTCGGGAATAAACAGATGCTGGTGGCACAGAATGGTCAAACAGCCCAGCTCAGACATTGTTCTGCTATCTGAGAGCAGATTCTTATCTCCTGCTTGAAATGTAATATTTTCTTTCTGGTAAAAAATCTTTAACTCCATTTTTCTGAGTTGTTTTTGCAATCAGATAAGCCCCTGTAAAAGGGCTTTTGTTATTATTTGTTATTCTTATCACAATTCATTTATATTCCCAGAACACTCAGAGTTTTCAGATGGGTGGGATCCCATTTTCCAGAATGATGTACAATCATACAAAGGCTACAATTTGATTTACTGTGGACCTGCAGTAATTCAGAGCTGCCCTTTTCCAGGTGCACAGCAGAGATTAGGAGGTAAATAACTCTTGCTCATGGCAGAGGATCTCTCCAGGTCAGCTTTTCACTGCACTGGGAATGTTACCTGAGACCTGGAGTGTCCTTTGGAGCACAAGAGGTGGGTGATGACATGAGGTGGTTCTTTGCACCTGATGGCTCACCCACATTCCTCTGCCCATGGCAAACCAGTCACCTGGTAAATGGGAACACTGGGGTCAGAGCAGTGCTTGGAAAAGCAGGGAGGGGCCAGATTTTGTTTCCACAAGGATTTACACAACCCACAAATGCTGGAATAAGAGCTAGGCCAAGGTCTGATGGATAATATTGTCTCTGGAGTGTCTCTGGGTGTCTCTGGAGCCACAAGCAGCTTTAGGAGGGGAACCTGCAGGAAGAGCTCAGAGAGGCTTCAGGGCCCCCATGGAATGATGACATTTCTCATCACTTTGGCCCCTTATATGGTTTGGATTCAGTGTGATGTCCAAACCCTGCTGACCCTCCATGAAATGAACTCTGCTGGCAAAGGAATGATTTAAAAATAGACACCAGGGCTATTTCTGGTGTCCGTGGGAGTTTTTGTGGGGGCTCTGCAGTGGAAGAACAAAATAGCTGCTGACTTTATTCCATTGGGATAAGTACATTTTTCTGACATGAACTTGGTGCTGATGAAAACATGAGACTGAAGTGAGGCACATCCCCAGAGAGCAGCCTGGACAACACCTGAGGATGTTTCCCTGGAACACTCTGCCATGTCCCGGGAAAACATCTCAACCCTGACCCAGTGCAAGCGGGTCTGGAGGGAGTTCAGCCTCTGTATTCCCCTCAGGTTTCCTACCAGGGACAGGTTAGTTCAGCTCAATTCAGCATAAATGTTGGAAAGGGGCTCAGGATGCACCAGCTTGTTTGGTGGGAAGAGATAATAGAGAGAGGGCTGCAAACCCAACCAATTAATTGTGGGGTGCCACAACTTGGAGCTGCTTTGCAGAGAAGCGTGAGGTGCTGCAAACATTTGCAGGCATTGCCCTAAAGCCCAGTGCTGCTGTCAGGCTCTAACCCAGCCTTCAGCTCAGCTTTTAGGTTCAGTCTGCCCCAAATTAACCAGCCCAGCAAACCTGAAGTGACATTCTTAGAGCCCTTTTGGACTCCCTCTGCTTGGAACCTCAGGAGTCATCTTGGGATGTTCCTCCAACACTGAGACTGCTGAGAGGAACCTGGAGCCTCCTCCCAGTGCTTCCAGCACAAGATCCAGCTGTTCTCCACCTTGAGGGAGACCTGCAGCAGCTCTCACAGCTGGAATAATCCACATTCCTCAGCAGAGCCCCCACATGAACTGACCCAACAGCAGGTCACCAATGCCATTTGATCAGAGCAACACAACCTATTTCAGCATCAGGATGGACACAATTAGAAAGTTTGCATTCCTTCCTAATCCATGGACAGCACTATTTTTGAACACAGCACTTCTAAAAGCCAGTCCTGCTCCTTCAGCATCTGCCTCTTCCCCAGAATGGCACAGACTCACAGTAAAAATACATCTGTCCTGCCAAGCCCCATTCACCTCCTGCTCTGCTTTTTCCATCATAAACACTGTCAGTAATTTTGTCCAGTGATTCATTTCCCTCATAATGAAAATTGCATGATTAAAACATTTTTTTCTCAAAACATTGCTACAGTGATCTTAAAATAAAAAAAAATCTGAAATATTAGCTAACTGTGGGTGGAAAAAAACCCAAACCCCTACATAACTTTATAATTAAAATAAAACATAGTTGTGAAAGTGCAGGGGATGATCCAACCCTTTGGATCTGACCTTGTGCTTGTTGCTTATTGAGTTGCTCCAGCTTTGATTTTAGTCACCAAGTGTTGCACCTTGGGAGCATGAGGCTGTGCATAGCCCACCCCAAAAGAACAGCTGGAATCCAGAGCCCAAATCTGCCCATGAGAAGACTCAATACTTGGAAGTGGTGAAGTGTAGAATTAATGGCTGCTCTTCAGCCTGCCTGGGACATCTTGAGCTCCTCCTGTATCTGAGATGTCTCTCCCAACAGGACACCTCCAAGGGCTTTTTCCTAAGTAAATTAGGGTTAGAGCTTTGGAAAATATCTTTTGGAGGCTGAAAGCCTCTCCTGACTCCATGTGGCAGCACAAGGAAGCTTTAATGGAGGGGAAATCTTCCCTCTGCATGGCACCAGCTTCACTGTTGTTGGATGGCATTTTTCTTATTGGCACTTCTGTGTAACAAAGTTGATGTTTAGAGAGCCCTTTTTTGGTCAGAATGATTTGAAAGGTGCTGGATTACTTAAGAGCAATGGAGTCAAAGAACACAGGAGGCCAGAGAGGCAGAGGAGAGAAGGTCCCTGCCACGAGAGAGCTTTGCCCTCCCAATCTCCTTCACGGGGAAGGAACCAAGTAGTGAGAACCAGACATTTACTTTCCAGGACAATTCTGCACTCTTTGTTCTAAAAATTGGTATTTTGATGCAAATTCCACCAACCAACCTCCATTCATCCAGAAAGCAAGCACAGAAATGTTTCAGTTTGTTCAGCAGTTGAACAAGGCTGTCCCTGGATTCTCCTCATTTTTAAACTCCCATCTCTCCTAAAAGCATTATGCTGGTCTTGATCTCACTAGTAAAGAATTCCTGTGTTGAAAGGTTAAGCAGATATTTGTTTGGATTTGTGTTCTTTGGAGAACAAGCGTGTCCAGCTCCTCCCTCCAGAAAGGGCACTGGAAAGGCTGATTGCCCAGGCAGGGATCCAATGGCACAGCCACTCACACTGATAACCAGCCCTGCACACTGCCCTGGATCACCTTTCCATGTCTGCTGACTTCATTGGAGACCAACCAAGCCAGGGAGAGGCTTCAGGCCTTTGGGAGACTCCAAAGGCTCAGCTTTGCTCCAGGTTTCCGGAGGACAAAGCTCCAATGTCACGAGACAGAGGCACCAAGGCTCAGGGCTGCCTCTGCAGCTGCAAAGGGCAAAAGGGACACAGGGTGTGATGCTGGACACATCCAGCTGAGCTGTGCAGGACCCAGCCTTGTGTGGGCTGGAGAGCCTGGGACACACAGGGATTCCCAGGAGTTTTTAGGAGCACTCCCCAGCCTTGTAAAACCTGCAGGTGAATCAGTTCATCAGGGTTTTGTGTGGTGTCTCTGTGCTTTACCTGACACATAGAACTCGATGCTCCTCTCCTCTGTGCCGACCTTGTTTGAAGCCACACAGTAGTAGATGCCTGAGGCACTGCTGTTTTCCATAGTGAGGGTGCTCACAACCTGCCAAGCAAAGACACAGCAAGTGAAGGCTCTGAGGGTGGGGAACCCTTGGCACACAGGATTGAGAGTGTGTGTTATGGCAAAAAAACTGCTGCCAAAGTTGGTTCTATTGATGGGTGAAGGCCACAACCAGGCAAGTGCTACTTCTAGGTTTTTGGTCTCTCATCTTCTCACATCATCTCAGCCCAATTAATTCTCTTCCCTCCTTATTCCCAAACCTTCCTCTTCTTTTTTTTCCTGCCTTATCTGTGAAAAATGGGGTTCTCAATGGCAAGGTCTTTGTTTGTGTGGTAACATCAGCAAAAAGCTGAAGTGAAGGACCTGGAAGGTTCATCCAAATGCAGCCCCACATCCCTCTATTCCCTTTTCTGCTTCTCACTTATGGGTTACACAGGTAACAAACATCCACAGGTAATTCATACAAATATGGGATAAAGAATATTGCAGGATTTTGCTTTGCTATAACCCCAGAGAAGGGAGGGA
>VYZS01014285.1:7015-17704 GCA_013400695.1 Neodrepanis coruscans | reverse complement strand
AACCCTAACCCTAACCCAACCCACAACAGTAGCCAAAAGAACTGTGTAGTCCTGTTCCTTTCCACACTGAAGAAAAGCAGTTTTAAATATAAATGCATAGATGAAGGTGAATTCAACTAGAAACATGTTATTATGCTTATCGGGGTTTTTTTTGGCAAACCACTTGACTAAGCAGTAGAGCTTCTTAAAATTATTATTGCCTGAAATAATGTTTTAAATATTCATAATTAAATTATATAACTAAATGCCTGTTTAAAAGACTCTTATGCCTTCCTGGGCAACTATGACTGTCTTCAAAAGACAATTTTGCAAGGAGCAATATTGCTGGGCAACAGGACCTCAGACATACTGTGAATGATGATTATGTGAACGTTATAAATTCATTAGGATTTTGTAAACTCTCTCATCTGCCAAGCAGTCATTATATGCATAGATCTAAATTTTAGTTATGTTTACACAGAAATAAAATAGTTTCATTTGACAGCAGGGTTTACCACCATATTATTTCTCAGGAGAAAAGCATGAATAGCATGCAGAGATGAAGTGTGTCTCCCATGAGGCTTCCACAACAGTTTCCTTCTTGTGAGTTCTGTGAGGAGAACAGGAAAGTAAAACTGGAGGATTTGGCATTAGACAAGCTTCAGTGTGCTCTCCACTCACAGAAGGATGCAATGCTAGCCTGATTTGTTTGTGTTGGGTCACACATCATACCAGAAACTCAAGATGTAAAAAGACTTGGATTTTTTTCCACTTAAGTCTATATATTTTAAAAACATTAATAGTGAGAGGTATCTATCAGGTACATAGTGATAATACTGTTTTACACAGAAATGACTTTTAGGAAGTTTCTACCTCCGGTGAGGGGGGGGACAGGGAGGGGGTGGGGGGGTGTCCTGCCTGTCCTGAGGTCACGGGGTCAGTCAGTGGTGGGGGGAGTTGGTGGGGCTGTGATTGGGTCCAGTTATTGGGTTTGGTGGTTGGGCTTGGGAAAGAGGAACAAATTCCCCCAAAAGGCTCTAATACAGTAACCATGAAGTCATTCATACCTAAATTAAATTCTAGCATCCAAACTACAAGGCTACCAAAACCTCAGGGATCTTCTTGTCAGACGAATCTTGCATCCACTTACCATTCAGAAATGGAAAGAGACAGTAATGACTGCATTCAAGCAGTAAATCCAAAACAAGTGCTCCAAGCCTCTGCACCTTGAGCAACTTCCGTGAGGCCACACAATATATGGGGCCTTCAGAGTTTGGGCATGTGCATATATGTGTATGTGTGCGCAGTCACCCCCTTCTGTTTCAGGTAGGAAGTTTATATTATTGTCTTGCATGCAAATCCAGAGCTAAGTGAGCTGAGGGGAACTGTAGAACAAGTTATTTATGAAGTATCCACATTTTGCTTGCTCCACTGTCATGGTTTTCAAATCCTCTAATAAGAAGTACACTGTGTTCTCTGCTGTTTAAATGTGCTGGAAAGCACCCCACATGTGCTGTTTACCAAGTTTTGATTATGTGAGCTCCATGCCATGCTCCTGCAGGTGAACATGGACACAACTCTTTTGGAACAGTCCAGGCATGAAGTGATTGTCAGAGACTTGAAATTCTTGGGCAGGCAGTGATGTAGAGAAGTAGTCATTACTGGGAAGCTAAGTGACAAAATATGGTGTAGCTTCATTACTTTAATAGATGTACTAGGATTTACTCTGGAAATCTCACCTGATTGATTGACGTTATCCATCCTGTTACACAGAGTTGATAAGGGAAAAACTCAATAAATGCTTTGATTGTCCATGGAAAATTATGTCACTCCACAGAGATATAAATTACTCCTATGTCTAGATCTTCAGAGGATATAGGACATAGAAAAAAAAGGAAAATGAGAAGAGAGACTAATCTGTACTGGGATCCACAAAACAGGACAGGAATTTCGATATTATGTTCAGTGAGGCGAAGTTGTCTTTTTTGAGTACGACATCTTTCTTATTGTAGTGGGTTTTTTTCTTTTTCATCTCCCTTATCAGCTAGTAAGATATGGGGCCTGTGATCAAAAGACCTTTTGTTTTTGTTAGTGAACTTCAGTTGCAACTAGTTATTCATTTTAATATGATAAGGGTTTGGCAAAGGCTTTTAATTTGGAAGCTTCCTTTTACAATCAAATTTCATATGAAGGCCTGATTCAGCAGAGTTTGCCCACACGGTTTTCAAAATGACCAAACTCACAAATAACCATTGTGATATTGGGAACTGCAGAACTAATGTCAAGAATGGTCCTCTTTAATACGCAAACCTATTCATCGTCTGAACATAGGGGCCTCCCAAATTCTTAAAAAACACTTTGAAAGGGATTGTCTATAAAAATATCTATGATGAGGAAGTAGAATGAGGTCACAGGAAAAGCTGTGATGAAAATGAGCTCAGTAGGGATTTTATTAACCAATCCAGAAAACATGCTGGTGCTATAACATAAATACCACCTTCAGGTAAGAAATCCTTCCCCAGATATCTTTGGTCAACACCTGAGCTCAACTGAAACTTTCCTGGAGGCCCAAGAGAAACACTGCCTTCTTCTTAGGCCTTTTTCTGTTTGTCTGCTTCTGTCCTCCTGAGTTCTAGCCTAAATTGAGTCACCTAGTCTTAGAAGTCATAGCAGAAATTGGAGAATATTAGAATGATATCAATGTTGTCTCGAGATACTACCTTAATGCACAAACCTCAGAGAGTCCAACAGCAACTTCACTTAGCCTGGCCTTTTAAATAGCATTGTTTCTAATCCTAAGGTTTCCATGAAATCAAGCAATCTGGCATTAAGAATGAGGCAAAGAAGAGATGAGAGACTTTGAGTTGCTGCTACGCTAAAGCAGATGCTCCTTGCTGGTGCTAAGGCTGTCTGCAGCTGACACTGATGCAAGGAGGTGCTTGTACCAAGGGGAGAGTAGCTGAAGATTTATGCTGGGAAAATAACATACAAGAGAAAATCTGTGAACAGGGAGTTCAGGGGAAAGGGATCATAGTGCAACCAGCTTTAGCCCACTTTCAGACTGCAAAGGCTTTAGCTACTCCCGAGTTTCAGCCATTATTAAGGACTGAAGAAGCTGATCACTCTTTCAGCTATGCAGGAGAGTCAAAAGTCAGTCACATTCCTGGCATTCCACTGACACTTGTGACTCTATCAAAATGACCTACAGCCAGGTGTTTGAGATGGCCTGGAAGAGTTTCTGTCTCTCTTGACTGGTCAGGTTGTCTCTTCTGGGCGTGTTCTGATAAGTCCTTGCCATGAGAATAGTCTGTGGTCAGACACCCCATTCAGCCAGGTGAGTGGGCTCTACATAGACATGTTTAAACCATCTCAGTATGAAGGCTTAATTGTCTCAAAGACTTGTCCTGGCACAATCTGGAAGTAACACCCATTTCCAGTACAGGGAACATCTGGAGCGCCCTTTTAAAGCCTCAGAAGTTATTGTGACTATCTAATTCATGTCCCACGAGGATTTCAGTGAATTCTGGGTTTAGCCTTCAACCCATCTGCTTTATAGAGGCCTAAGGAAAATAGGATTCACAAGAAGTCATCAGCACTCTCCCACTTTTATTCAAAGAAATGTCAGCAATGATCAAGAAACTGCAGAGCATTTCCAAAGGTTCTTCTTCACACTTTTGTAATGATGGGATGATTTTTCTTTGTAAAACTTGAACTTTCCCACAATGTTTTTTCAATGGTGAACAATATTAAGAGGGTTTCTTACCTCAAACTTTTAGGACATTTTTAAGCTAGTTACTTAAAGGAAGTTAGTTATACACTTTTTTCCTCATTGAGAGAAAAAAAAGACTCTAAAAATTGTACCTAATGATACCCTGAAAAACCTGCAAAGACTGAAAAGTCCAGGCTTATATGCAATTCTAAACAAGCATCATTTCAATAAATTTTTATTCCCTCAATGAGCTCATTTTTCAGTGACTTTTCTTATCTATATTCCTGGAGGGTCCTTGGCATTCCTCGCATTTTTCCCTTTTGCTTTCAGCTGCTTCATAGTGCCCTTTCTACTTCAATCTTTCATTGAGATGCTAAGCTGAGTGACATACTTTAATTAGGTGACATTTGTTGCTAAGGAGATATGCTTATTTAGACAAAATAAGAGGACATTACTTTAAAATCCAAATGCACTATAAATGGTAGCTTTATGTGGGAGGAGGCAAGAGTTTTATCGGAGAGGTCATTAGCATATTTCTCATGTTATTTTAGAAAGAAACTTACAATAACATTAATTTTTTTGCTTCTCAACATAGTTCCAGTTTTGCCAGTCTTCCATGCTAATGAAATATTTTTCACAATTAAGTAGTTAAAGTTGGCAGTGTCTGGCAAGTGCTCTGATTTAAATCTCTTGGAGTCAATGTTGCATTGGTATACAAAGAGCTATGCTTTTAACATGATTAATTTGGTGTTTTTGTAGTCCTAAATCTAGTAATGATAATAACTAAAAAAAAATAAATAGTTCATTTTCAGAGTGCCCAGTCTGATTAGGTCTTGTCTGATTTCCCCCTCTAGTAAAAGGAGTAACAGATGGAGGGCATACAATATTAATTATGGGAACATGTGTACAAAAGATGGTCAGTACAGTGAGATTAAACTATCAAAGTAAGTTTCCTGTATTAACACAAAGTCCATGGTGATACTCATGTGTTTCAATCCATGGGGATATTCATGTCTTTCTATTTGAGCCATTACAAAAAAAAAAAAAAAAGTGGATAACATAGTTAAAAGTAGGGGACAAAGGTTGATATAACAAATAATAAAAAAGTATACAAAATAATGTAGTCAATATGTAACTGCACAGTTACAGAGCTGCAGAGACCTCCTGCAGATATTAATGGATTATATAGCAAATTCCAGAGAGTTACGAACTGTCCCACAGTTACTCTTCCAGAAGTCGAACCTTATGCATTTTAAAATAGTGCTTCTGATACAACCTTGGTTCAATTTCTATACATGAAAGTCTTATAAATCCTTGAAAACCTTTCCATAACAAAAAGAAGTAAAAAATGTTGTTTTCAAGTGAGTGAAAATTAAATTAAATTTTCAATAAGATAAGAGAAAAGTAACTTACTATCTGACTTAAATAAGCATTATCAGGACAGGAAATAAACTTTTGTTTTGTTGTAGTAGTAGCAGCAGCGATAAGGGAGGTCATTACAGTCATTTTATATTGCAGTTGTTTGTCTTTGACCTTGCCTTTTTCCTGGACAGTATTTTTTGTCCAGTCTGAACAAAATTGATTGCAACAAAACAGAGTGAAGAACGAAGCTTTTCCAGTGTGAGTTATAAGTGCCTGAAGGAGCTGTTCATATCATTGAACTAATCCAGCCAAGCATTTTGAGTTACATGCACACTTAGGATAGAAGAATCAATGCAACTCATTTACAATTTGTTCCTTGCTACCATGACAATTACATGTTTAACCATTTTTAAATTATTCCATGAAAAATATATAAAATCTCAGTTAAAAAACACTCTTGGGCATCTTGATGACCACCAGAATATACTTAATAATAAAGATAAATTTTTAAGTGCTTTTTTCATCTATATGATCTCATAAATGTTTTTCTACCTGACTTCAGTGTGAATAAACCCATCTCTGAGGATTACTTGTGAGGAGTCTGCAGATCAGACATTTAACTTATAGAATATGTTCAGTTTTTTTCATGGAATCAATTTTTATAGGAAAAAGAAAGTATAAAATAACGATTATATTTTACAATCTTCTTAAGGTTGACGTTTGATGTTTTGGTTCATTTTTCAAAATCATGCACCAGTAGACTTACACATTCTCCCTTGGTCAATCTGAGTTAGAGTCTGCTGTGTCATCAGCCACAGACATGGGTCTACCCTAGTGAATGCTGCAGACTGTAGAAATGAGGTCCATCAGATAATACTGAGTAGCTGAAGACATTTCTAGGGAAATTTGATTCCTACAGAAGCACAGACTCTTTCTGTGCAGGAGGACAGCCATGGATGTCCCAAAGGTTTTGGTCTGAGCAAGCCATAAATATCATCCAATGTAAAGCAGGGATGACAAACAATTTGTATTATTGATTGAGCATGCACTTGTAGGCCCATTTCTACCTGTCTGTGTTGCAAAGCTCATGGATGGACTCCCTACTTCAGCAACACTTGGATGAGGTGTAGGTGAGAAGATGGAGCCTGGAGCTGGTATTTGGGCCAACTTGGGCAGCTTTGGTGCCTGTCACTACATCATTTCAGCAAGACAGGATACTGTCCAAGAGAAAAAATTGAGAGTTCCTTCCTTAAGCTAAGTTTCACAATAGCCATTTAGCATTAGGTTCATTAATTACGGAATCTCGGAAATGGGAGTGGAGATTTCTCCAAGAAGATGAGGAAAATTAACCTGGTTTTCCACATCCTGACAAGTGTTTGAAAGAACTGCTCACTCAGAAAAAAGATAGGGTAAAGAGTGCATCTACTTTTATGGTAAATGATATGAACTTTTGTAGCAAATTTGGAATATCATTGAGCTCTAGTAAAAAGAGCAACAGGATTTTACCTTCATAAAGGATGAACACATCTCAATAATATAATTCCCTCAGTCTTGCAGACACCCCTCAGATGTTGTACTGTTTACCTTCTTGTTTGAAAAGTTTGTGGAAATTGTTAGTGTTAACCCAAACCCAATGTAAATGAAGTCAAGTAAGTTGAGTAAGCTAATACTAAAGAAGAAATTATAGAAACAAAACAAAATAAACAATACAAAACAACAAAAATATCAAAATAAAGACAAAAACAAACACAAACAAACAAAACCACCAACTAACCAAAAAAAAAAAAAAAAGGCCAAAACGAAAGAAAAAACTTATTAGATAACTTGCTTACTTGAGTTCTTTCTGAGGCCAAAAATAACTTGTGTTTGCACAACATCAAAGAAAATGAACTCTGAATGACAGTGGATGCTTCAAATACATCAACAAAGTATTTATGCACATTTTAATGTTTTCTTTAATAAGAGCTCTTCTCCAGTATATCTTAGTGGTGTTACTTTCACAATACTTTCTGATGATCGATTGCAGCAATGTTAAATGTGGTTGACTTTTTCCAAGATGATGAGAGACAGGGAAAATGAAACTGCAGCCGCTCTTGTGCCTTCTCTCTTCTATTTTTATTTTCCTAACAAAGAATGCTTCAGTCTATATAGCTACATATTTACCTTACTAGTTTTCTACATATATACAATTACATCTCCAAAACACAGGGAAAATCCAAAGATTATTTATTTAATTTGATAAAATAGCAACAAGCTTGTCCATATCTTTAGTATATTAAATTTAAAACTACCATAGAAAAATATTCAATTTTGAATAAAACTCAGGATTTGACTCTAACCTTCCTCCTACATCCAAACCCACCAGCCCAGAGAGACATTAAAATAATAGTGTTTAACATTAAAATAACATAGTAATTCTGCAATATGGCCTCAAGGTCAACTGATTCAAGTTCTTCTAGGATTAAATACCAATCTTATCTTAAAAGACTCTGACTGAAACTGTACTCCTCTGTTTAAAATTCAGGATTGTGTATTCAATTTCCTTAGCAGATCTTATTGTTGTGGTTACAGGCAAACAGAGATTTCAGATAGCCAGTGCTACCCTAGTTCTTTTAGTGAGAAATACATGTTCAGAATCCTTATTCTGCTCTATCAGATGTGTTGACTCTATCGGCTTCACTTAGACAAATCCTGATCTACTCTGGCATTGGGAAGGTCAGTACACAATTCAGGAATCTACAGAGGCAGAAATTTGGTTGAGGTGTTTTCCAGAATCACAAAGAACAAGTAGTTAGCACTTGTTGTACAGATGTCTCTCAGCTAGATATTTGTGCCCAGAGCATAACACACAAAATATTTACTATGGGGCCGCATCTTCTTCCTGTCCGCTTCTATACACATAACTTTGTAAAGGTGACTCTACAAAATATGTTGGTGGTGAGCAATTTACAACTCTGGTTCTGCTTGGCAACAACTCTGGTAGATCTCCTAAAGGTTTATTGTAAGTTCAGTTTCCTCACCCTTGTGACTGCATTTACAATACAAGGGTCTAAATACCCCTGAGCCCAAAGTCTTTTCTATGAGGGGATGTGAATACCTAAATAGGGATTGGAACAGACACTTAGGATTGCTTTGTGGATTATTTTTCTTGGATAGGATAAAAGCACAAGAAGAAAGCTTCTCAGGGATCACCACCCTTTGCTCAGGTGATATATTTAGTTTGTGCTGTCATGCATTTTCAAGTTGACCTGGAAGAATCTGTCCAGATGCAATGCAATAATACTTTTTCCGGTTATCTTTTTTACATATTGCATATTGCCACTGTTTAAAATAGGGTGGGTAAATTAACATTTCCCAATGTAATTTTGATTAAATTGTGTGTTACTTGGACTAAAGGCCATGTCTTGCAATGATGGTACCTGTCAGATCAAACAGAGAGAATTTCAAAGGAGTGCCACATACCAAAACTGTATATTCACTTTTCTCTTTCTATGCAAGTAGTCTTGTTTTGAAGGGTATTTTTAGGAAATTATTAACCTCCTTTGCCTAAATTAGGCAAAATACTTTACAAATATGACTGTTCTTCTGAAGTACTCATTTTCTACCTGTTTGCTGTGCTTTTAGAGCTCTTCATGTCTGCTGTCCAGGTGAAATAAATGCCTTCTAATGCAAAGTTTGCCACATTTTTGAAAGCCTATATTATCTTCTGAACATTAAAAGTTTAAACAAACAGATATTTGCAGCATTAAGAGGAAGAACTAAAGTTATCATCGAACTAAAGTTATCATCCTACAAATTAGTGAGACAATTCACATTACAGAACAGCTGTTTCATTCTGTGTTTTTAGTCTGTTCCTGTGAGTTTGCTCACATAAATGCACACATATGATGAATGCGATTTGAGTAAAACAGTACCAGATAAAGCAAGAACACTATAGGTCATACATCATTAATGTAATACCAACAAGATGCTAATATTTGTCTTTATGACATTGGAAACCAGAAAATAATTACTGTTATATGTTAAAGCCCCTTTTATTTTTTCATGATCAGTCCTAGTTCCTACACTGTTGTGCCTGCAAGCATGAGGATAAGCAGTAAAATTTCCACTGACAGCTGCCATGTAGGCACATGATTACACAAGAACGCCTGACACATCTAAGTTTTAGAAAAAAAACCCAAAACATCCCCAGACAAGTGTTTCTGTGAAAACTTGTTTTAACATTTTACATGTCGTAAGTTTGTCCAAAATTTCTAGTTTCTTCAGCTGTTATTGCATATCAGCACCTTAACAGAACGAGAGGTAAAAACTACATTGAAGTTTCTAAAGCTCAGGATCCAGTTTGGGGTTAAACCAGTATCCCTTGACTAAGGAACTAACCTGGGAAAAAGTGAAGTCTTAGGCTGATTTGGGGTATCAAAATAATAGAAACATGGTCCTAGAAGTCTCATTTTAGCTATCAACCAATCCTAGCATAAACTAAATTCTGTATGTGCATCTTCTCATGACGTTAAAATTTCCTGTGTGTCCAAATTTGCTTCCTCACATGCCAGAAATCTCTTCCAACCTGAACTACCCTACGATCCTAAGAATTTGGTGCTTAACTCACACACAGGTGCAACACAAAGCAGACTGTCCTTTTCCCTGAACAAAGGGATATGCAAAAATCATACCTAATGCAGTACTCTATTGACACAAAAAACAATGAAAATAAATATTTTCTTTTGAAAAGTTGCCCAGCACACAGCAGGTCTTTTCTGAGACGATGCTGACTGAGGCACTCCCTGCATGGAATGGTGCTTGTCAACCCTGAGTGAAAACTGCCATGCAATCCACAGGGAACCTGGATTTTTAAAAGCAAGGTATTACAAGGCTCACTGTTGTAGTCTCCAAATATTTTTTATATGTATATTTGTGCTTCATTTTGTTTGTTTTAAATGAAGGTTGAGATCCTGAAGATAAACTGTGGCCTGTTTTATGTCTTTACAGAAGTGGACCTCTTGGATGCGGAAAACACTGTCCTGTTGTAATTGCAAAGGAAATTCTTAATGTTATTAAACAATCTGTCCATCAGATCCCTAAAGCAAAAGATAAAACAGAGTAATGAGAAAGCTACAAATTCTGTAGTTAACTACAGCTCTCCAAAGTGTACAACTCCAGATTCCTTGCCTTATCCTTATATTTTAAAAATTTAAAAACATTTAGAAAATCAAGAAAAATAATCAAACTATGGGATACAAGCCTGGTGGACGAAAGCAACCAGAACTGTTTCCTACCCTTGTTAAAAACAATGGGAAATCCATTTCAGACATGAAAATAAACTTCTGCAGAATAAGTCTCATTCAAGGCCAGAATAAAATTTGGTCTCTTCACAAAGGTTTGTGTTTGTCAAGTACTGTTGTGGGTTGGAAAAATAAAACCGTTCCCCCCCCCCAACTCCCTGGCGGGGCTGTCCGCGGTCCCAGGCTGTCGCTCCCGTGGGAACCGCATCGGGAACGGAGCCGCGGCACGCACCGGGAGCCACCGGGCTGCGGGCGATGGCGCCATGATGGCCAGCGGCAGCGGGCGAACCGGCAGTGGCGGCGGCGCTGGGAGAGGCCGGCGGTGGTCCGGGCTGGGTCAGCCAGTGCAGGCCCAGC
>VYZS01014269.1:0-18898 GCA_013400695.1 Neodrepanis coruscans | reverse complement strand
CCCAAGTTAAAGGCATCCAGTGACGCATGAAGGGGCTAAAGCCTCTGTAATTATGAGGCTGAAAATCAAATCTTCACTGACAAAATATTAAGTCAACTGAATGAGTCATAAGTAATTAACTGTGAATTAATAGGAAGACAGCTTACAGATAAAACTGTTTTGTAAAACTGTGACACACAGAACCATTAGAAAAAGAAGATGATTTTAGCTATTTTATTCTTTGATGCTTCATCACAACATCTCTATCAAAGGTTTGCTGAACTCAGTATCTGTGGAAATGGATATTTCCCATGAACTCAGTATCTCTGGAAATCCCCAGTTTTCAGCTCATTTTATTTGACACCTAGAAAAAATGTTACCTGAATGTCAGTGATCATAATTTAGGACCCAAAACACCCAGACAAAACGTTTCCCACCTCTGCACTGAGAATCAGCTAGAGTTACAAAGAGTTCAGGCACACTACAGTCTCAGGGGAAAATGATGGAAAAATGAGAAATTTCCATGCAAAAAACCCCTCAAGTTTCCCACTAACCAGTGACTTGGCAATAACAGTTACCACTAGTTGTTATTATTAAGGAAAATAAACAGGCCAGGCTGGTTCCTTCACATGAAACAACCTCTCTCATACTGGAACCACTGTCATTCTCATTTTTAGATCAACTATCAGTTTGGTCTTAATAAAATCATTTCATGGTTTTTAACAAATCCAACTAGGGAGGCTGGACACATCCACAGAAACAAAAACCACTGTGGATATTAAAAGCACAGAAACCACACTGAAACCATAAAGGCCCTGGGCAGGAAGTGTTTGGAGGTTGGGAGAGTTGTGGGAAGAAGGATCATATGCAGTACCCATTTCCTGTGCTTTGCTGTGCATGCACCTTGGGCTCCTAGATACTATTCAAAACCTTGATCAGCACGGAGGCAGCTGTTCCTACACTCTTGCACATGGCTTGTGTTATTCTGTGTATTTCATTTCACATCCATGACAAAAATAGCCTACTCAATGAAAAGGGTTGCATACCATAACTTCCTCATCTGCTTCTTCATTGGGATTTCATACTCTAGAACAAAAGCATAAAGGCTGGGCTAGACAGTTGAGGGAAGCATTTAGGGCTCTGACACCAACTTCTTCCCTTTGGATTATGAAGTATTTCTGCTTGTAACTCAGCACCACAGAAGTTCTTTCAGATGATTCTCATTCCTGTGCAAAAGTCACTATTGTCACCTCTAAAACCTGAGTCCAGTCTCAGAGCCCTTGCATTCCAGAAACACCATGACAGCATACAAAACTGATGCCCTGGCATTTCACACACTGACTCCTGAATGGCAGAAGCAGCCAGGAAACAAATCAAATGCAGGTCTTGACTAAGTCAGCCACAAAAGCCAAGTGCCTGGGAACAAACCACTTCACTAACACTTACTATTCCTTTCTTATCTCACAATAAGACAGTGATACCTGCCCCAAATTCTTAGCTTCTACAACTTTGCTGATCCCTTTGCTGAACCCTGCATAGAAAGGGATCCACAGTTCATTGGCAGGAGAGAGGTAACAGGACTGCAGTGTCCAAAACCAGGATAGAGAAAAGCAGTCCTTGTGAACATCTTTCTCAGAGAAGGGGAAAACTCTGGTTGGAGAAAATGAAGAAAGGCTTTACACAAACATTTTCTCTCACTGCTTACACTGAGTTGGCAGAAGGGCAGCATTTGCAGGTACTTTCACTTGCTGCCTGGGTTGAATCTCCAAAAGACGGTTAAAGTTTCATAGCACACATCTTTCTCTTGTTTGCTGGTTCACTATGTACAGGCAGCAAGTGAAAGCACTTGTTGCTGCATGTCACACTATCTAAATTCAAGTCCTGTTCTGTGGGACAGAATCTATATATTTCTTCAAAGGAATCATATTAGTACTTTGTATCCCCTGGCAGTCTTCTACTTTTAGCAGATGGTTAAACAATCAAACCAAACAAAAAAAAAGACATTTCAACAATTTAATGCAGAAATAAAATGGGTGGGAAATTGGGTAACAAACTCCTAATCGCTGCTGTCTTTATAGGATTAAGGTGCACAAAAATGCAAAGTCTAGATGAAAATGCTTTTTGATGTTTAGTCCTACGCAAAGGTGGAGTTTAAGATCAACAGCTTAAAGGCTATCATGTGGCTATCAGACTCTAAGATGAAAGACTCCGCCAACAACACATTTATGCTACAAGAATTAAATGTACGTATCAGGAGAAAGACCAGATCATTAACAAGAGAACTGCTTTCAGGTGACCCCACAGAGCATGTTACCTTTTCTTAATAAGTTCCAAGGCTGAACCTATGAATTCATCCTTCATTTTTTGTAGCTTAGCTCCATAGCTGGATAAGTCTGTGGCTTCTAAGAGCAGCGATGAACAGCAAGAGGACTGGGCTTCAGAAGCCAGTGACTGCCCTGCAAGGTGGAGGACATCATTTAATTGTCTTGTCTCTCCTTTATGCTGCTCATCACTGAAGATCTCCTGCCCAGCTCTGTGTACTGCTACTGCCTGTAAAGGTGATCGTGGAATTGGACTGGTGCAAATAGGGACTGGCGATGCATCTGGGATGGATGTCTGCAAAGTTCTATCCTTCACCTCAGGACTGCTCGTTCTGAAACCATTCCATGTCGCTGGATATTGGGAAAAGCCAGCAGATGTGTGGTTTTCATGGAATACATCATCATCATCTTCTGCTGTGACAGCAGATTCATTCGGAGCTTTGGTCCCTGGGGCTTCTGGACAGACATTCTTTTCCTCACCCAATGTCTGGTTTGCTGGCAGACCCTTATTCAAGCCATCTGTTGGCCCACTGCTGCTGGAAGATGAATTTCCCTCCTTACTTCTCATTTGCTTGAATTCCTCAAAGGTGGGTATGTAGAGCCTCCCTTTGTAGCGGCCTTTCTTGGTCTGTCCCAACATGACTTTGCCATCTGTCTCCCCACTGTATTGTTCTAGAGTTTCTGCTGTTCTGGATTTGCCCATCTCATGGCTTTCCCCAGCATGCTGAAGGGGCAAACAGGGGGAGCTATTCTGCCTTCGGAGCTGAAGCCTCCTCTGAGCCTCCTGCTTGATGTCTTCTGGACTGATGATCCTGTGTGCAAGGCACAGTCCCTGCCTCCCTGTGAGGCTGTGCCTGAGGGCAGTGTGTTCCACCAAAACCGTGCAGTAGTTGACAGCACAACCATTCTTGCATTGCTGGCACACCTGGCATTCAATGAACTCCTGGGCCATCAGGTCAGGCAGGGCCACCTGTGGTCGCACTGGCTTACAGGGCTCTGACACCTTACTGCTGTGCAGCCTCAGCTTCTCCTTCAGCTCTTTTTTGGCATCCCCATGTAGGGCTCTTTCCTCTGCAGAAGGGAAGAGCCACTGAGGCACTTTGGCAAAGGGAGGGAGGAGCACATTCTGTGCCGACCGAGATGTCTGTTTGGTACGGAGAGAAAGGTTTCTCAGGGAGTCTGATGCGCTCTGTACTGGGGCCACATCCACACAGCCTTCTGTCCACTGACTTGTGCCTCGATAGCGAAAGATGATCTCGTTATCCAGGCTCCGGCAGTGAGAATACAATGTAGAGTCAGCCACTGTTGCCCAGTGAAGGTTCTCCACGCTCCGATACATCCGTTTTTCCACAGGACTGGCCAAAGGTGCCTTGCCTGTGTGGCAGTAGTCTAAAGTGTGGAAGTCCCCAGAAAAAATATGAGTGTCTAGGTTCTTTAGTGGATGCATGCTGCTAACCGAAAAATCCTTTAAGCCATGTTGTGTATAGAGCTGATTATTTTGGCAGCTCGAGATCACCCGGCAATGTTCCTGTCTCTCATCAACACTGATGTATGTCATAGCAAATGCACATGGAGGCTCTAAGACAGTGGCGTCTAGGGGGAGAGGAGGGAGCTGGGGTGTCGCTTAGATGGCGGTCAATGTCCACAGACCACAGACAGCAAAGTGTGCTGCTGGGGACTCACATAAGAGAGCTCTCACATGGGTGGAGTCGCCATGCGTAGAAGACCTGTGAATGGAAGGAAAGATGAGTTACTGAAGCAGCCTGGTGGTGATTCACGGGATGCAAGAGCAGGTCTGCTTCCAGGGAATGCAGAAGCCAATACCAGCTTGCATAGGAACAAGGCAGCATAACTAGGAGATGAGCTGCGGGGCTTGGGGCAGGGAATGTTTTTCTTCTCTAGCCAAGCCAACAGTGGCCTTACACTACCCATCTGAATTTGGAGAAGTTTATCCTACCTACCCTCAGCAATTCCCTCACAATAACATTGCTCAACTCTAGTGACAAATGCTCAGAAGTGTTTGCTGCAGGCCCAGCTACTCACACCGCAGCACCAAGGAGATGGGAGGTTTACAAGAGATAGTGAGATTCTTGCCCTCAAACGGGGTGCTGACAAGAGTGTGTGGGTTAAGTGGGAGGCTGGGTGTCGGAAAGAATGATGTAACACTGGTCTCTTGGAAGACTCAAGTAGCAAGGAGGAAGAAGAAGGCTGACTGGTGTCAGTTTTGTGCCTGACAGTCACACTGCAGCCCCTCATTGCTCTGATTCACCCTTCACAGGATGAAGGGTGGTTTATTGACTGCATGTGGTAGCCAAGCATTGCCAAGGCCTTTCCAGTGCGGAGACAAAGGTACCTCACAGACTTTCACTTCCTCACTCGTTAGACACAGGCCCAAATGATCACCCCCTGTGACAACTCAGAGGAGGCCCAGGAAGAGAAAGGTGTGCTTTCCAAGGCTGCTCCTATGAGCTATGTTCAGCATTGTAAGGCCCAGGGAATCTAAGTGACTAAGTCATATGTTCAGAGCAGAGAATTAAATCCCCAAACTCCAGTTTAGACCAGCCAGATGAGGGCTAAGTGTCTAAGTCATTGCTGGAGATGGATGGAACCTCCTTGAACTGAATGGAGTGATTTCAAATTTCTCTTATAGATTTAGGCCTCATAGTCTTCCACCAGTCACACAAGACATCAGGGTCTGCTACAGCCCAGTTCACTCCCTTGCTTGGCAATCAGAGGCAGATGGAACAAGTGAGTGCTATATGTAAAGGAGAGTAAGACTGCGCAGGGGATTTGGGGTGAGCCTGAGATTTGTAAGGGCGAGACAGAGTCAGGGTAGTGGGGCATCAGTCTCTAATAATAAGCCAGGCAGGAACCAACCAGGAAGAGGTCTTGGTAAAGCAAGACAGAACTACGTAAGTTACAGCCCAGACTGTTTTTTCCATAGTGCTGCTGGATTCCCCACACATGGCCAAACATTCAGACAGCAGAGCCACCTTGATTGGGAGAGGAATGAAGAGGCTTGTTACTCTCTGAAGGCTAAGACACCTCAGGCATCTAACCATGTGACACACCAACAGACATCCTCCATCTGAGGGGAAGTCTGAGGTAGTGTATTGCCTGGAAGCCAATCTTGGTAATGTGCTGGGAGGTTGATCCATCCCCTGCTTAGAGTTGCTCAAATTAGCATATTTTCCCCGCATTAATGAAACTATCTAATCCCAGAGAAGGAAGGCAGACCTGCTCCTGCAGTTCACCACTGAATGGAGAACATTATTTCCATTCCTTCGTAACTGCTAAAACTAAAAATCAAAACTAGCTTTCAAAGTGTGCCTGTTCCCCAAGATGTCACAGGCACTTCTCACCCGGTCTTGTCATGATGGGGCTGGAGTTCCCCTTTCTTCACGGCTCTGGAGGAGCCCACAGGTGACAGCAGAGAAACGTGAGGATCGGGACTTTCTGTGATCATAGGTTATAACATAATCTGTCAAGAAAGAGAGAATTATATGATGTGAGAGCCAGTCACTGAGTAGGGAACAGGGCTCCTGGTAGTGCTGAAGGGCTCCTGTGAGAAAGTGCTGTTAATAAAAGATGCCACAGCCTGTAAAGCTGCTCTGTGATCAGGTCACAGTCATGGGACTAAAAGTCACCATGTACTTCCAGCACTCTGCTTTCAGAGCAAGTAAAAAGAGAAAACAGCCCTTGCTGTAGTGAGAGCTGAGAATAAAGCTGCCCTTGCCCAAGGCAGGGAGCTACACACAGCAAGGCCTGAAGACGAAGCAAGGCCTGTGTGAGGCAGGCTCCTGGGCTGTGTGCTTGCTTGGCAGGCTCTGCATGTCTGTGAGAGCAAGGGGGTCAGAGAAGAAAGCGCACAGGCAGGGGCAGGAGCAGTCAGGAGAAGAGCAAGGAAGCAGAGGCACAGAAACAACGGGGTGGGGTCTGTCTGTGGCTGCTCCCTTCACCAAGAGATGGGGCAGCACAGAGAAGACAATTAACTTTTGTCCTCACGATTCTCTTCAGGTGAAAGTTCACTGCCAGGGCTTGTAGTGCCAGGGCTTGTTTGGGCTGCAGGTCAGCTACAGTCATGCCAGGCATGGGTGGTCAGGGGCCACTCTGCCACAGTGGGAGTTTGCATCCCTCTGTTACTTGGGGAATGCCTCAAACCCTCCGGCAGGTGAGAGCATCCCTCTGCCCTGCAGGAGAGCAGAGGACCATTTTCCCAGCAGGTGTGGAACCTGCCACTGGTCACAAGCACTGCCAGGCAGCAGGAACCTGCTGCTGCTGCTTTGCCAGGGCAGGATTTTCCAGAAGATGTGAGTGGGGTGGCAAAAGTCACTTTCAGGGAAGGAGCAGCTGGGAGAAACCTCTTGTGGGCATAGTGGAGGAAGCAGAGTGAGGGACAGAGAGTAGGAACCAGAGGCAGGTTTGCAGAGTGGAGGAAACAGGAAAGACAGAGAATAGCTAGAACTGGCTATGAGACAGCAGGAGACAGAGACTTTCCTGAGAATTTGCAGTTTGCTGACACATAGGCAGGCACCAAAATTTAGTGGATTACATGGAGGAAGATGGGAATTTTGTTTCCAAATTATTAATTTTAGTATTTGTCACCAATCAGATCTAAGTTTTCTTTCTCTGGAACTTGATTTTTTGGTCTAAGACAACACTTTGGACATGGGAAGTCCCTTTGATACTCCAGGAGACATCAGAGCAAAGGTGCGCATGGATGCAGCTGATGCACGAGTGGACGTGCAAGGGGGTCTGGCTGGAGTGAGAGGGAGACTCAGAAATTATTTCTGTTTCACCTCACGTCTGCAGGGCAGCTGTGGAGATCTCATAACAGCCAGCTGGGGCAGCAGCACCTTTCTCCCTGTCACTCCATTTCTGGAAGGACCACCTCTTTCCTGTTGAACTCTTCTGAACTTGCCCATTCCCCCCACATCAGTACCCTCAGGGCTGTGCACAGCCTGTCAGGTAGCTAAGCTTAATTTCACTGAGCACTCTGGCCAGCTGCTGCCCGAGTCATGACCTGTGAAGGCGGACTGTGCTGATGCACAGCCTGCTTCCTGCTGCTCAGGGATGCTTAAAGCAGGAAAAAAGCAGTGGACTTTCTGAAATACCAGATAATTTGTACCTGGCCTGTAACCAGAGAACACCGAGTGTTTCTCCCTCCTTTCCCTGTTCTTGTGCTCCATTCCTCATGGCACACAAGCAACAGCTTCATAGTTTCAGCTCAGATGCTTGCGTTTGTCAGACCATTGACACCCCCATAATATAAAGTATGTGCCTACACACTCAGCTTCCAAGTAACACAGCCACAAGCATGTTCTAAGCAGTCTGCTAGAGGAGAGCACCAGATGGAGACAGAAAAAAAAATCTGAGTTAATATCCTTGTAGTTGATACCCTAAAGATAACCATTTCTCATATTCTTGCAGGCTCACTGTACATACAGAGCATTTAGCTGCAGTCTTACATGGTCACCAACAAAGAAACACTGGGAGCTGCAGTAACATGAAAGAGTTTGTCCTCCCACCAACTCAGAGATGTAACTACAGCCTATAGCTACAGCAGGTGATTCCAAGTATGGAAACTAGCAAATGCTACAGAAGTGTGAGGGAATTGTGAGAAGTAAATGCTGATCTCTCACGTGGTGAACCAACCCTGGGTCCTAATTCACCCTCTCCTGAAAGTACACAACAGTCCTAATGCATCCTTTGCTCTCTTCCAGTTAGACCAAGCAGTAAGTTGCTAGTTCTTTGTTGCTCCACAGTGTATGTGAGCACTGTGGGTTGAGGCTACACTCCTTCATTTACCCACCTGGGTACTTCTAGGCAGTCCTGCCCACACTTCCCCAAAGCTCAGGCTTTATTCTAGTCCAGCAACACTCCAGGCCAATGCTGACTTATTGCAGGACAAATAGCAAAACAGAGCTTAGTACTGGCTGCCACTGTGGCACATCACTGCTGCTCAATTACATTGTCTGTGCAACAGTTGCCTGTTCCCTGGCTCAGAGACCAAAAAGCTAGAAGTGGTTATGAGCCTCATGCCTTAAGTGAGCATAAGACTAAAAGCAATGTGTGCTCAGCTTAATTTCTACCGTGTGATTCAGTTTAATCAACTTCTCCACTACTCTGATAAGTGCCTGCTTGGAGACTTGCCACTAAACTCAATTTTCCTGCTAAATCCCCCCCAAGAACTTAGTTCTCAAGGATTAAAGCTTGAAGAATAAATTATTCCTTCCCAAACACATCAGAACGGTTCTGCCTGGCTGACCTTCCCAGCAAAGCACCAGACGAAGTGTCAGGAGGATGAAGCAGGCAGGCACAGGATAAGTAGCTCACTGCTGATGAAAAGCACTGTGAAGAGCAGCCATGTTCAAGGACTCCAGAGACATCAGGACAGGGGATTCATGGAGACTCACAAGGCCTCAGGAAAAGAGGTCACCAAATCTGGCAGGGCTGAGTAGGACTGCTGGTGCTGCTTTGCAGAGTTCACTGCAGCAAGATTTGCTCAATAGACTTACCAAACAGGGACATTTGTTCCATGAAATGGTGGAGAGCAGCTTGCTATTATCTGGTCTTTCCTGCCTTGATCAGAGGCATCAAATGATACTGGTACATTTTCTACTTTTACATCATCTCAGTCACAAGCAAATTAACCGTCACACCAAACTCCTGCTTTCAGGGGAAGGAAGTAACTGGAGATACCTTACTCCATCTTGAAATAGAAGATTAAACTAACCTCCAGGTTTTATCCTAAATTCTCTGCATTGTGTTTTGCAAATCGCACACTGAACAGAGGTTGATTTATTCTAGAGTACAATCTCCCTTTTATTTCAGAGATCTAAGCAGCCAGAGGGATGCAAACAGCACATTTTAAAGAGCTCTACAAAGAATTTTAGCAAGCCACAATACTGCTGTGAGTTTTTTTGCTATCTGATATGGCAAACCTCATGGACACAGCATGATCTATCTACTGCCACGTCATACACATCACTTCAGCTGCTTAGCAGAATGCCAGCAGTCTCAAGGGAAAGAGTGCCAGATACATTTATTTTTTCAAGTTAAAGGTTAACAAGAAAAATAAAGGTGCCTTGACTGCATTTGCTTTCTTAGCTGTTCTCTTAACCAGAGCTGTGCTGCAGAAACTAGTTGATGCAGTAGGATGATAAGGTGACTGCAGTTATATTTCTTGGTTGGTTTTTTTTTTTTGGTCTGTTGTAGCAGCTGAAATACGAACAGGGCTTATATTGTATCTGTTAATTGCAGCAGGAGAGGTACAGCCACAGTAGTTCTCTAAATCAGTACAATTTCCTGGGTTTCTTTCCCTTCCTAGGGCAAACAGCTGAACGTAACTTTCCCTGACTTTACAGTATTATCAGTGTTTCCATTGTCTGCTCAGTGGCACAAATCAGGATTGCTAACAAGAGGAACAATTGCCACATTGATTTCAAAACCAGGTAATAAAGAGAAAATAATAACCTTTATGGTCTGCTCACTGTATTTATAGTCCCTGTGTTCTCACCCTAAACAAAAGCATGGACCATGACATCTCAGAGGCAGCTTGGCATGGGGAACCTCTGAAGACCAAGCACATCCCAGGGTCAAGAGGTTGCTGAGACCACAGAGAATGGCATTAAATCCTGCTGTGTTATGAGCTGCTTGCCTTGTCACGTGATACTTCTAACCATTTTCCTCCTTTCATGTCTCTTCTCCTCATTCTTTTCAGGATTTTTCCTGCTTTTTTAACTCTTCCTCCATCCCATCACATCGAACAGAAGTTAACAGAACTCATCTACGGCTGCTGCTTAACATGTACATTCTGTAGCTTCACCACCATCACCATTGCCTCCAGAAAAACAACTGGTCTTGGCCAGGGTCTGGGGTAGCTGGTCAGAGCAGCCCAAAAGTACACGTGTGCCAGAGAAGAATCTGTCCATGGTATCTGTTGATCACCATAGGAACATCCTGCTATGGTAAGACAGTTCCACCAGGGAGAGCATAGGAAACACCATAACTTCATGTGAACTTCTATTTTGGTCAGATTGGCTCCAAAGTATGTCTCATGGCAGTGGAAAAGCTACACACAAAAT
The DNA here is from genome assembly GCA_013400695.1 of Neodrepanis coruscans. NCBI lineage: Eukaryota > Metazoa > Chordata > Aves > Passeriformes > Philepittidae > Neodrepanis > Neodrepanis coruscans. The sequence goes on along the minus strand of VYZS01014269.1, from coordinate 8,511 downwards.
TTTATGGACTCACTTAAGGCCTTAAGCATTCTTGGCTCCCTTTCTGTGCGATTTTTAAGCTGTTTGGGAGATATGTTTTACTGACATGGAAGATTTCACCTGAGAAGCCCTGCTGCTTCACACACCTGTGCTCTTGGCAGCACTACCTTTGATGATTTTTTCTGGCTGCTCTCTTAATCTGAGCAGCTTCTCTTTCTTCCATCACAGCATGGTTTTCTCCTTGTGTTCCTCCTTTGGAAAGGCTGTGATGACATGATGTTTCCAGCCTACCTCCAAGAGCAGGCAGTCCAACACATTGGTTTCAGGGAGCATACTTTCAAGGTGATGTGCATACCCTCTTGATCCTTGCTTTGGGAAAGAGCATCCCCCTTCATTTCACCAATGTATGACTCGATCTCTTGGACAATACTGCTCCAACAGTCCTGCTGACAATGCAGCAGAGGGATTGGGAGTTGTGGGGATTAGCACTTATCTTGCAGCAAAGGAAGGCTGAGTATGGTGGTTCTGTAACAAGTGCTCCTGGGGACACCAGTGTGACACCACCATCAAGTGACCCAGCTGGATCTGCTTGGCACCATTAGATATGAAGCATCTCAGGAGATGGATGGCAAGCTTTTTTCAACCCCCTGGTTGACCACAAAGTTACTTTGGATGACTCCTTCTCAAGAGGAAGAAAGTCTTCTTTGCAGTGAAGTTCTCTCATGGGGCAGATCACCCACAGCATCTATGAACCTGCAGGGTACATCTGATTGACAGATCCTGTCCTTATCTGTAACACTCTGCTACCCTCTCACAGCTGGAGAAAGAGGTCACAGGGTTATAACCAAGCAGAGCCAATGCTCAAGCTTGAGTTAGCTGATGTTCAGATAAAAAGCCAAGTCACATTTAATGGGAAAAACTAAATCAAGTCTTTTTTTATCATCATTTAACTCATGATTTAATCTTATGATGTGCAGGGTCTGACTCATGATGCTGGATTTTTTCAGGGTGGAAATACTCCTGGATGAACTAGCAATACATGACCAAGAGAGGACACAGAAACCAGCTTTTCCCATGTCCTGTTACATTGCTTCCACCAGTCCCAGAATGACAACAGAAATCCAGTTCTACACAGTCGGATCCCTCAGGGTTGCTGAAGGTATTCCTAATTACTTTTTCTAAGATTGCCCCAAGAGTGTCAGCATAATCCTTAAAACACATAGGGCAGAGGAAAGAAATCACACCTTAATTCTAAGAACAACTTGTATGTCAAAAGCTTCTGCTCTCTTCCTTGTATCAGAAAGATGTATTTTGCAGCACAGCCACAAGACTCAAACTTTGAGTGCACTAATAGTTCGCTCCATTGGTCTTTCTAAGAAGGCAATGTGAACCCTGCCTCTCATCTCACTAGTGGAGGAGAAAATCCCCCAAACTAACTCTGTTGATCTCAGTTCATTAACTTTGCACTGGAACCCACTCCAGCACTCCCCAAAGCCGATGGTAGGTGGATGAGCAGAGTTCTTCCATGCCAGCAACACACACCTCATCTGTGAGATCAGAAAGAGGCCTGGGGGAGGAAGGAGGTGTTCAGGAGGGTGAGGGAGACAGATGATCTCATTCTATGCCTTGTTTGGTCACATCTCAAAGCTGTCAGGCACTTGGGCATACTGCTGGCAGAGACAGGTTTGGAGAGAGGAAATGTGGATGACAGTAGCATCAGCAGTCCTGGATGGGAATGGATGGCCACGGGTAGTCACACTTCCCATTCCTCTGAGTGTGGAGGTACTTAGCAATGCTTCTGCAGAAAATCTGGGAGGACTGTACCTGCCAGCTGTCTCGGTTCAGGGATGTGTCCTCAGAAGGTCCAGTGCAGCATGTTGTCTGCTACCAGTCAGTGGGAGCCCTGACAGGGAACTGGTGCAGCTGGCCAGGCTCCGCCTCTGCATCAGTCCCAGGGAGCATCACAAGCTCTTCCCTACCTACCAAGGAGAATTTATTTTCTTCTTTTTTGCAGATTTCCAACTCCTCCCACGGGCCTCTCTAAACAACACCCTCCCTTTCAGATGCTGATGCTTTTCAGCTGATTAAACTGTGAGCCAGAGCATGAGCTGGGTGTAAATCAGTATTGGTTGTCAATGCTAATTTACACCCGCTGAGAATTTCTCTTCCTTCACCATTTAGCAGAATTATATGACATGTCTTTTATCTCTGCTTGCAGTTTAGCCTGCCATTCCCCTTTTCGGGCCCCCAGCCTCCTGCTTTGCCCTGAACTCCCTGGAGGTTTGCAGGATAAGTTGCTTATTTGCAATGTAAAGTGTCTCTCAGAGCCATAGCCCTGTGCAAACAAACCCAAGAGAGACACATTTATCCTTACTTGTGCAGCAAATTCCATCCCCATCTTTTCCTGGCAGCAGTTCCCTAAGCACACACTACATATAACTCACTCAGAGAAGAAATATGTCCCTCATTGCCACTACGCAATGCAGGACTTCTCTGGAGAGATGCAGGGGATGGAGAAGATGCACGGGATGGAGAATGAAAGATCTCACTGATCCCACATTGATCCTGAGCTCTCGCCTTTCTCATTGAAGCTGAAGGCGATGGCTCAGCTCTCAGCTCAGCACCCTGTTAGATCCTGTCAATAGGTATGATACCATTAATGACTTCTTGTTGCCATGGTGATATTGATGGATAGTCCCTGGCGTTGGCGGGAATCCTGGGAAAGCTAGCACAAAAAAATAAAAAAGTGGGTCAAAAAAATCCCCCAGGAAAATGTGAGTTTGCCTACAAATTGGCAGTTATGTGACATCCTTGACGAATTCAGTAGCACTTCACACTTCCTGACTCCTTTCTGCCTCTTAAAAGAACAACATGGTGTTCTCCAGAGCCCATGCAAACACTCCTGCTCGCAGCAGGGCTCTGGGGCAGAGGTGCAAGTGGATTTCATTACCCGGCGTTATTTTTGCAGCTTCACTCACCCTGGCAATTCATTTCACATACAGAGTAAAAATCTTGGCTCCAGTGAAATCACTTGGACCTGTGCCAGTGGGCAGAGAGCCAGGATTTTCCCCAGCTCTCAGGATGCCTTATCGCAAATGACAATTTCATTCAGCTGCCACGATAGCCACTGGGAACCCCCTGCCTCTCCAGAGCTGCTTCAAGCGTGGAAAAACCTCTGTTGCACAGTGTTTTGCTCTATTTCCCTGAGGCTCTCTCAGAGCTTCCTATTCTGCATTGTGCAGTTTAGAATAATCTTTCACCCTTCGTCCCAGCTGAGTGACCGCTGGCAAGGACAGGCTGTGCTCCAGTCACATTTGGGCCCTTTCAATTTGCAAAAGTGTTCTTGTGATTTGGGGCACAGGAACCATCTTCCTGAAACACCAGTCCTCCCTTTGACCTTGCTTTCTCTGGGGCAAACATTCCTAATTCAGGTTGTTGACACATTAATGAAGAAGTGATAAAGCCACAGTGGGACTCTCTCTTCTTCCGCACATGCTATTTATCTAAGCTCACCACAGGGTGCATAAACTGCAACATGCCTTGTTTTGGGGGAGATTTTAGTACTATTAGCAAATTTCAGAGTATATTTTTTTTTCCCACCAAAGTAAGTACAAACTTACTAGAGATCTTTTTATTGCAAGGAGTAGTACTGCTCCAGGGGTGATAGGTACTCTCATTCTTTGCCTACATGTGAACTCAGAAACTGAAAACAAAATTACCCTGCCCCTCTTTTGCATCTTTTGATAAACGTAGTTCTAATGGACTACAGAGTCTGACAGCACTTTACGTCAGGAACAGATCCCAAGAGAAAAATTCAGTTAGTTTCTCTACATCACATGTAGCTGTTCATCAAATTTACTGGGCAAGGTTCCTAAGCACAGGGAGGCTGGACCAGCACTGACTGAGGCTCTCTCTTATATGGCAACCCTTTGATCAGACTGTCAGCATCATTTATTTGCTTGTGTTTCGTATTCTTGAATGCTCCAGTAAATTTCCCAGTTGACTGTCAGAGGCAAAGGCTGCTCTTTCAAGTTGGATTTGCACCTCTTCCCTTCCCCTTCATTTCGATTAGCTATGGAAATTACTTAGATTTTTTTTTCTATGCCTTCTTGCCTGTCTGTCTGTATCAGAACCTTTAGAACACTGATGGCTAGAGAAAACTACAGTTGATGTCTTCCCTGTAGGAAATGTGACTTGCAATTAGCACGTCTAACTGCTCTGCTTGAGATGCTGCTTGGCAGGGTGGAGAGCACAGATCCAGCTGCAGTGTCCTGCCTTTCCCAAGCTAGAAGTGAGGGGATGGGGGAGCTGTGAGTGCTATGGGTGGAAGAAAGGAGGTACCACGACAAACAGGTAGGGCCAGACAAGGACAGGAGTTAGTTTATTGCACTGGGAGACAGAGAAGGTGATAGGAATATAAAAGCTTCTTGAAAGAGGATCTCTGCCTGTGGGGAACTGTTGTTGTGCTGCATTTGCAGCTATTATTTTTCTGCTAACAACTCTGTGACTGCAGAGACGTGACAAGCAGTGAACTACTCAGAGCAGCTCAGGGCTGAGCAGAAAAGGCATTTGGACTGGGCTGGTGCTCTGGGTTCTTCTACTTGGAGACATCAGGCTAAATGCCTTTAGGCATCTCAAAACACTGGGAGGAGCACACATTCCAGAAGGCAACTTTCCAAGTGTGATTTGCCCTAAAAAGCTGGTCACCAAAGGTTTCTCAGATCACTGTATCAAGATTTAAAAACACATCAGATTCATTCAAGATCAGAGAATTTCTTTGGGCTGTTTTTGACACCAGCTGGGCATTAACTCTCAGGTGACCCCACAGGGACAGGATTTGGAGAGATCAGACTGGAGGCAATAGAGATCCATGGGATTTCTCACCACACACACAGGTGCCCCCAGATGCATCAAGTCATGCATGGTTTACTGGAGATGTTTTTAAAGCCACCATTAAGAAATAAATTCTAAGACTGATAGCCAACACATAGCCTTGGGATGTTCTTAACCATATCTACATATTTTCACTTGTTAATATTGCCAAGGGAATCTTTTTGGTTCTCTGCTAGATCCTACACTATAGTGAAAAGTGATGGAGGAGGAAGCAGGACATGCCTCTTTGTTTAGAGCCAGCTGGAAGAAAATGCTTTTGTTTGCTCAAATGCACTGGATACTTTGTGCAAGATTGTCTTGCAGTGCAGGTTAGACTCTGCACATGTAACACTGTGAAGAAAATTAAGAATAAATGTAGAGTTCTGCAGCTATTTCCAAGTGAGTGAGGGAAAAGGACAGTAAATCAGATCCTTTCTCCATGTGCTGTTGGTCTCATGTATTAGCTACATCGCATGACTTCCCACCTTGGATCCAGAGTCACAAGACACTCCATATCCCTTTCTGTGCCTGTAACTTGCTGTAGGGTCTGAAGCCGGCAGCTCCCAACCAGCTCTGGGCTCTGTAATTCCCTCATAGTCTGAGTTAGGTATCATTACTTCCATGCCATTTTGCAAAACATTCCAAGTGTCTCATGAAGGTTTCTACATTCTTGTCAACCTTTATTTTTTTTGTTACTGGGAAAAAATAAGGCACAGATCACAGTAGCTGAAGAGAACCATTGCACACACATTTATTTTACCAAAGCAGTGCTAAAAGCTGAATTAAGAGCATCACAGCAGAGCTGCAGGCAAACAACCAGCTTTTTTTCTAATAACTTGGCTCCTGCACAGCACCAAAGGTGTGCAGCCTTTGTGGTTGTCACAAGTACTCACACCTACCCAAAGCTCAACGCTCCACAGCAAAGAGAGAAAAAACCCACTCTATAGATACAACTTTATATAATCAATCAAAAGAGAGGAAATATTGTCCATGCAGACACCCAATCCCTTTTGGGAAACAGATATGAATCCTTTGTAAACACACTTTTAAGGAATGCTCTACAAAGATATGGGGGGGAGGCTGCAGCCAACATGATGGTAAGAACATTGTGCAACACAGCATCTCAGAAAAGGATTTAACCTCAACCTCATAAGTACTGTCCATCAAGAATTCCTTCATGTAGCTATAACACCTCAGAAAGTTTAATTACCACTTAAGAAATGGAAGACTAAATGAGCTATGTGACCTTTCCCACCCCAGATCCTGTAGGTCAGCATTATTTAAGACGACTGGGAGCCTGAAAAGCTAAACATTAGTGTTGGCAGATGAGCAGATGCATGAATTGCTGCCAATATAATCCATCTTCCCACTTGCCTCCGTAGGACTGGGTGACATTCAGAGCTAACTACTTCCCTATGCAAAAGGAAAAGCACGCGATGTAATGAGCAGGCTTTAAAAAGGACTCATCAGCTGGCAGGACCAGTGGCCAAATTCTTTATAGCTGCTGTTTAATGTTGCAGGCAAGGCTGTAAAGAAGAGGCAGCAGGCTCTGAAAGGAGTGGGGACTGTAGTCACCACAGTGGATTAGCTGTAAGCCAACCTCTGAGCAAATTGTACAAATCTGTCAGGATGCTGTCATTTTGCCTTTGTGCATAAATGCTCTAAATCTAATTAACCTTCTAATCAGAGCAGATAAAATTGTGGTTTTATCATCAAAGGGGATGCTTTATCTACAGTTTCATGAAAAATTTCCATCTGTGCTCATCTCTTTTTTTGTTGTTTTTTTTTTTTAAACTTGTGAGGGTCTATGAGAAAATTTCCCAAACCCTGAAAAATAGAAAGAGTAAAGTAGGAGATTTCCTAACACAGCCAGTTACTGTGCAGANCAAGGCTGTAAAGAAGAGGCAGCAGGCTCTGAAAGGAGTGGGGACTGTAGTCACCACAGTGGATTAGCTGTAAGCCAACCTCTGAGCAAATTGTACAAATCTGTCAGGATGCTGTCATTTTGCCTTTGTGCATAAATGCTCTAAATCTAATTAACCTTCTAATCAGAGCAGATAAAATTGTGGTTTTATCATCAAAGGGGATGCTTTATCTACAGTTTCATGAAAAATTTCCATCTGTGCTCATCTCTTTTTTTGTTGTTTTTTTTTTTTAAACTTGAGGGTCTATGAGTAAATTTCCCAAACCCTGAAAAATAGAAAGAGTAAAGTAGGAGATTTCCTAACACAGCCAGTTACTGTGCAGATATCAAATCACCTGATGCCAAATGGGACTCAATCCAGAGCTTTCAGATCCAGCTCAAATACCTGTTGCCTGAGCACAGAGGATGCTCCTGCTCCCGAAGTGGGGCAGGCACACCAGGAGCTGTGATGCATTGTGTCAGTATGAATCACATCACCCTCCCTGACAGAGAGAGGGCATTGAAGCTCACAGACTCCCACATACCCAGGACTTTCTGGTGTTCAGCAAGGGTGCAAAAGAAGAGTAAAATAATCTCCTACAACTACTAGCTATAGCAGGTTGTTCTGTCAGCTACTAGACTACAACATGACTTTCCTAAATTGACACAAATGACACCAACATGTACCTTTGTCCCTACAGTACCCCTAAGAACAAAGATTGCTGTCTCTGACTGATCTACAGTATCACCCAGACCAGACTGTAGGTTGTGAGGTTTTTTTTCACAATGGATGAAGTGTTCAGGATTTTCTGCATCTGCTGGCAAACATCAGTACCATTGACAAAGTCACACAGCACAGCCAAGTGCAGAAATAACCCCAATCAAGACCTGAACCTGGGACTCCAAGTGAACGAAGCTTCCTGACTATCCCACTGCAGCATCTGCTTCACTGAGCTTGCCTGTGTAATCTGAACCAAAAAACCACTCAGTTCCATTTACTACTGTCCATATGCCACCTCTAAATATACTTACATATTAGCATTTATGCAACATTCAGTACAAAATCCATATGGCTCCTTTCAGCAGGCAGCAACAGCAAGAAGGATAAGTTGCAAACCAAGTCTGGAGATGGAGCTTCTAAAGATTTCTTTCTAAGCACCATGCAACATTTGTTGCAGATAGACAGTGATGGAAATCATTACAACATACTCCAGATGGGCAACTTTTCTTTTTTTTTCCTTTTCTGCATGAAGCTAAAATGGATTTCTTTTATATGAAATGTCTACTAGTGATCCCTCTGGAATAGAATTTGAGTAGCAGAGCAGATCCAAGCCTTGGCTGAGAAACGCTGGAGCCGCTAATTACCTTGACCAGCCTCATCTGGAACCTCTACCCTTGGCCCCTGTCAGCCATTGTCCTGGGTGCTTCCTTTGAGCCCTTGCCCTTGCCTAGGCTCTATGTGTGCTGGTTGGTGAGGGCTGCTTTCCTCAGTTAAACAGAAGAAAGAAATGTTCATGTGCAACAAGAGACTAGAAAACCAAGAGTTTTCAAAGGTCCTATGCAGCAACCACTGCTGGAAGACCTTTCAGGAGGTAGGAGCAAAGCAACTTGAGCCTGTCACAAGTGGCCTTTGTTCTAGCAAACCAAATTAGAGCCTTTGAATGTTAACAATTTTCTTTTATAAAGGGTAGATATGCATTTGCTGTCGCTGCCTGAATCACAGGAATAAAATGTGGCAGCCAATTAGCTACTTCTAC